>CM017762.1:35496472-35801472 GCA_008009225.1 Acer yangbiense
GCTATTGCAATAGCTTAGGCATCTCCCATGAGTTCTCGGCTCCTAGGACACCTCAACAAAATGGAGTTGTTTGAGAGGAAGAATAGGGTCCTTCAAGAGATGGCCCGTGTGATGTGTGCTTAGCAACAATGTCCCTAGAAACCTATGGGCCGAAGCCGTCAATACGGCTTGCTATATAGAATCGTGTTTTCCTAGAGGCCCGGTACTAGAAATACCTCCTATGAATTATGGAAAGGCAAGAGGCCAAATGTTAGCTACTTCCACACTTTTGAAGCATATGCTACATTTTGAATGACCGTGATCAACTTGGCAAATTCGATGCTAAAAGTGATGAGGGTATTTTTAGGTGGTTATGCCTTGAATAGTAGAGCCTATAGAGTTTTCAATTTAAAGACTCTAAGTGTTATGAATCATCCAATGTCGTATTTGATGATACTAGGCTCAAGTCAAATGATCATGAGGAGGAGGTTATTTTAGTGACGACTCTCCTTTGGAGAGGGTTGTGGTGACTCCCAATGTTGGGACATCTAATGAAAATGATGAAGTCACACAACCTACTACTAGAGTCCCTCTCTTGGACTCTAATGAACCCGCTCCATGGGTTAGAAGACTCCATAACAAAGAGGATGTTATTGGAGATGTAAATGAGGGTGTTAGGACTAGGCGTCAAATAGCTAATCTTATTAGCTACACATGCTACACCTCTCAAATTGAACCCAAAAAGGTTGAAGAAGCCTTAATGATGAATTTTGGGTTCTTGCCATGCAAGAAGAGCTAAACCAATTCGAAAGGAATGAGGTTTGGACTCTAGTTCCTAGGCCTAAGACCACTAATGTCATAGGCACTAAATGGATATTTAGGAACAAATCCGATGAGGATGGCACATAGTGCGGAACAAGGCTAGACTTGTAGCACGGGTACTCTCAAATTGAGGGTATCGACTTTGGGGAGACATTTGCTCCCGTTGCCCGTTTAGAGTCTATTAGGCTTCTCTTGTCCATTTCTTGTGTGCACAAGTTCAAATTGCACCAAATGGATGTCAAGAGTGCCTTCCTCAATGGCTTCTTGCAAGAGGAAGTGTTTGTTGAACAACCCAAGGGGTTTGTGGATGCACACCACCCCAACCATGTCTATCGCCTCAAGAAGGCACTATATGGGTTGAAACAAGCACCGAGGGCTTGGTATGAGCGCCTCACTCAATTTCTTGTTGACAATGACTACACACGTGGTAGTGTTGACAAGACATTATTCATCAAAAGAAACAATGATGAGCTTTTCATAGCTCAAATATATTGATGAGAATAAGGGGGCCATATCAAGAGATCCATTGCACGTTCCGGTTGGGCCAATAACAAGGGCAAGGGCTAAGAGATTCAAGGAAGCACTAAATGGCCTGATTCAAGACACTTGGGCTGATTCTGAATTATTAAAGTCCAAGATGAGCCCACATGAAGACCAAGGCTTAACTAACATCATCAAGGCAATTGATTGGGCCGAATAAGAGAAGACTTGGGCGTGAAGTAGAAGACTTGGGCGTGAAGTAGAAGTTTGGGCGTGTGGAGGAGAGTCAAATTTAGTTCTTTCCTTTTTCTTTGTTTTCCAAAGAATAATGAATTGATTTGTTTCCAAATAGGGACCAAGTCAATTAGTTGCTTGTTTTAGTTTATTTTCTTTCCCGTTTGTAAGGCATTAATTGCCAAATATTTATTTCCTTTTTGGTTTTAGGGTTTCAGTATTTAAGGGTCATTTTGATGTATTTTTCATAGACTTGATTTGAATGAAATTTGAGAGAATTTTCTCTTTTGTTCTTTGAGAACTAATTGGAACTTATCAGATTTCTCTGTGGCGTTCCTCCTTGACTTATCAATCGAGTATTCCATCCTTGATTGTGGCGTCCTCCTTCATACCAAGGTTCACATCTCATTATAGGTGTTGGGTCGCGGTTTCCATCCGAACCAGAGGTTAGAACGATCTTAGGCATCAATCGTGATACAATCGACGAGGTTCGTATCATTTGGTATCAGAGCTTCGGCTTCTAACATCAGGTTTTATCTATCTTAGTTCTTCTTCTTCTTTGATTTCGTTGATAAAAAAAAAAAAAAAAAAAGAGTACCAAAGGTCTTACTTGTTGATCAAGAAAAAAAAAAAAAAAAAAAAAAAAAAAAAAAAAAAAAAAAACAATTCTGTAGTAGTTGAATATATCAACTATTGATAGTCCCCTTCTTTGTTTCGTGCAGTATCATTCAAAAAAAAAAAAAAAAAAAAAATTCTGGTATTAGTTTGTTATTTCAGTTTCGTTGTGATTCGTTTTGTGTGAACCTATGAGATCTTTGTTTCATGTGAACGTGGCTAAGAAATTTTGATTATTGTTTGATTAGTTTGATAAGAACTTTTGAGAAATTACGAGTGGAAAAAGGCAAGAGTGGTGAGTACATACTGAGGGTAAAAGCCAAAAGATTTGAGTGAAACACGAGTGTGAGTGCCATCATCTTTGAGGGTAAACACGTGAGGGAGTGTTTGTGAGGCTTACTTATTCTTGTTGTTTTGCAGGTTCTAAAAATGTCACACGATAACAGTAAGGAACTGTCCAACGAAGCACCAAAAACGGTAGATCTCGACCGTTTGTTTACAGCCATGCAACAACACATGGCGCGAATGGAGATTCAGTTTGGCGAGGTGAATGATAGGTTTGGCGAGATGAATGATAGGTTACACAAAGTGGAGTCTAGTTCACAAAGAGAGCAGCCAATCAGGGCTCCTAATGTGGAACGAAGAGAAAGGAACCTACCTAGGAATGATTATGAAGATGATTATGGGAATGACCTAGAGGAGGAGGATCGCATGTCTAATGTGGGTGCTGGCAGATTTAGGCGTGGATTGGGAGGTAGAGGAGTTAGGTATGGGAATAGAGAAGATAGGTATGGAGAAAAGGTTGATAATAACTTGGGTAGTATAAAGGTGAAGATTCCAACCTTCCAAGGTAAAACTGATCCTGAAGCTTATTTGGAATGGGAGAAAAGAATGGAGTTGGTGTTTGATTGCCATGAATATTCCGAGTTGAAGAAGGTGAAATTGGCCGCCATAGAGTTCACTGATTATGCTATTGTTTGGTGGGATCAACTGATTGTGAGTCGGAGACAAAATGGAGAAAGACCTATTGAGACATGGGAGGAGATGAAAACTGTTATGAGGAGGAGATTCATTCAAAGTCAGTATTATAGGGGTTTGTTTCAAAAATTGCAAACTCTTACTCAGGGGTCTAAGTGTGTTGAAGATTACTACAAGGAGATGGAAATAGCCATGATTCGAGCTGATGTAGAGGAGGACCGAGAGGCAACTATGGCTAGGTTTCTAAATGGGCTAAACCGAGACATTGCGAATGTAGTGGAGATGCAACATTATGTTGAGTTGACTGACATGGTACACGTGGCCATTAAAGTGGAACAACAATTGAAGAGGAAGGGTTCCACACGGGTTGGGCAAAATTCGGGCTCTTCATCATCATGGAAACCGAATTGGAGCAAGAGAGAGGACCAGCCTAGTTTCAATGCCAAGGCAAAGACCGAACCTTCCAAAGATCACAAGGCCGGAGGCACATTAAATCAAGGTAAATCAGATTCTCAACCTCCTAGAAACCGTGACATTAAGTGCTTTAAGTGTTTGGGAGCAGGTCATATTGCATCACAATGCCCAAACAAGAGAGTAATGGTTTTGAAGGGTGATGGCGGTATCGAATCCGAGGATGAATCTGATGATGAGTCCATGCCGCCTTTGGAGGATGTAAGTGACTTTGAATATCTGGTAGGTGGAGAGCTTTTGGTTGCAAGAAGAGCTCTTAGTGCTCAAGCTAAGGAAGATGATGAGGTACAACGTGATAACATTTTTCACACCCGCTGCCATGTTAATGATAAGGTATGTAGTATGATTATTGATGGGGGGAGTTGTTCTAATGTGGCTAGCACTACTTTGGTGGAAAAATTGAATTTGACAACTTTGAAGCACCCAAAACCTTATAGGCTACAATGGTTGAATGATAGTGGGGAAGTTAGGGTGAATAAACAGGTGTTGGTGTCATTTTCAATTGGAAAATACAAAGATGAAGTTATTTGTGACGTGGTACCCATGGATGCGGGTCATATCCTTTTAGGAAGACCGTGGCAATTTGATAGGCATGTGACACATGATGGATATACCAATAGATACTCCTTTGTACTCAATAAAAGGCCAATCACTCTTGTACCTTTAACCCCAAGACAAGTATATGAAGATCAAGTGAGGTTAAAAAAAGAGAGAGATGTTAAAAAGGAGAGTGAGAGTTCAAAAGAAAGAGAGACAAAAGAGAGTGAGTCCGAAACAGCAAAAAATGAAAAAAAAAGTGGAAAAAAAAATAGAGGCTGATGAGAAAAAAAGAGAGAGAAAACAAGTGAGTTTTTATGCAAGAGATAGTGAGATCAAAAAGGCTTTGTTTTCAAATCAGCCAATGATTGTACTTTTGTACAAAGAGGCTTGTTTTAGTACTAACGAAATTGACTCTTCTTTGCCTAGTGTTGTTGTTTCACTTTTGCGGGACTTTAATGAAGTGTTTCCCGAAGAGATGCCTATTGGTTTACCACCAATGAGGGGGATTGAGCACCAAATTGATTTTGTACCCGGAGCACCAATTCCAAATAGACCCGCATATAGAAGTAATCCCGAGGAGACAAAGGAACTTCAAAAGCAGGTTGATGAGCTCATGGAAAGGGGGTATGTTCGTGAGAGTTTGAGTCCTTGTGCAGTTCCCGTATTGCTTGTGCCTAAAAAGGATGGAACTTGGAGGATGTGCGTTGATTGTCGTGCCATCAATAATATCACTGTAAAGTATCGACATCCTATTCCTAGATTAGATGATATGCTTGATGAATTGCATGGTTCTATTGTCTTCACTAAAATTGATCTTAAGAGTGGATATCATCAAATTCGGATGAAAGAAGGTGATGAGTGGAAAACCGCTTTTAAAACAAAATATGGTTTATATGAGTGGTTAGTTATGCCTTTTGGATTAACTAATGCACCAAGTACTTTCATGAGATTAATGAACCATGTTTTGCGTGCTTTTATTGGAAAATTTGTGGTTGTTTACTTTGATGATATTTTGATTTATAGCAAAAACCTGGATGAGCATGTTGAACATTTAAAACTTGTTTTAGGTGTTTTAAGAACTGAAAAGTTGTTTGCTAATCTCAAGAAGTGTACCTTTTGCACGGATAGGCTTGTATTTCTTGGTTTTGTTGTTAGTGCTAAAGGGATTGGGGTTGATGAAGAGAAGGTTAAGGCAATTAAGGAGTGGCCGAAACCTACAAATGTGGGACAAGTGAGGAGTTTCCATGGGTTGGCTAGTTTTTATAGGAGGTTTGTGAGGGATTTTAGTAGTCTAGCCGCACCTTTAACTGAAGTTATCAAAAAGAATGTGGGTTTTAAGTGGGGTAATGAACAAGAAAAGGCGTTTAACTTGATTAAGGAGAAATTAACTAACGCACCTTTACTTGCTTTGCCTGACTTTGCTAAAGCTTTTGAGATTGAGTGTGATGCTTCAGGAATAGGTATTGGAGCTGTTCTAATGCAAGAAGGACGTCCCATTGCATTTTTTAGTGAGAAAATAAGTGGAGCAGCCTTGAATTATCCTACCTATGACAAGGAGATGTATGCTTTGGTTAGGGCATTGGAAACTTGGCAACACTACCTTTGGCCAAAAGAATTTGTGATTCACACGGATCATGAGTCCTTGAAGCATTTAAAGGGACAGCACAAGCTAAATAAGCGGCATGCCAAGTGGGTGGAGTTCATAGAAACATTTCCATATGTGATCAAGTACAAAAAAGGTAAGGAAAACGTGGTCGCTGATGCTTTGTCTAGAAGGTACGTTTTACTTTCTACTTTGGATACTAGATTGCTTGGTTTTGACTACATTAAAGAATTGTATGTGGAAGATTCTGATTTTGGTAATGTATTCAATGCATGTGAAAAGGTAGCATTTGGCAAGTTTTATAGGCATGATGGATTTTTGTTTAGAGAAACTAAATTATGTGTGCCTAAGAGTTCTTTGCGTGAATTGCTTGTTAGAGAAGCTCATGGGGGAGGTTTGATGGGGCATTTTGGTATAGCCAAGACACTAGATGTTTTGCATGAACACTTCTTTTGGCCTCATATGAAACGTGACGTAGAAAGAATCTGTGAAAAATGCATTACATGTAGACGAGCTAAGTCTAGGATCAAGCCTCATGGATTGTATACTCCTTGGCCTATACCTAGTGGACCTTGGATTGATATTTCTATGGATTTTGTGTTGGGTTTGCCTAGGTCAAAAAGGGGTAGGGATTCTATATATGTGGTTGTTGATAGGTTTTCTAAAATGGCACATTTCATTCCTTGTCATAAAACTGATGATGCATCACATATTGCTGATTTGTTTTTCAAAGAAATTGTTCGATTGCATGGCATGCCTAAGACCATTGTTTCAGATAGAGATGCTAAGTTCTTAAGCTACTTTTGGAAGACTTTGTGGGGTAAGTTAGGAACTAAACTTTTGTTTTCTACTACTTGTCATCCACAAACTGATGGTCAAACTGAAGTAGTT
Source organism: Acer yangbiense (assembly GCA_008009225.1). NCBI lineage: Eukaryota > Viridiplantae > Streptophyta > Magnoliopsida > Sapindales > Sapindaceae > Acer > Acer yangbiense. The sequence goes on from CM017762.1 coordinate 35,503,086, forward strand.
AATAGGACTTTATCTGCCTTGTTGCGTGCTATAATACAAAAGAACTTGAAAACATGGGAGGATTGTTTGCCGCATGTAGAGTTTGCTTATAATAGGAGTGTGCATTCTGCAACTCATTATTCACCTTTTGAAATTGTATATGGTTTTAATCCATTGACTCCTTTGGATTTAATTCCTTTACCTGTGAATGAGCATGTTAACTTGGATGGGACGAAAAAGGCAGATTTTGTTAAGCAACTCCATGAAAAGACTCGACAAAACATAGAGAGGAGAACTGAGCAATATGCCACACAAGCTAATAAAGGGCGCAAGAAAGTTGTGTTTGAACCCGGTGATTGGGTGTGGTTGCATATGAGGAAGGAACGGTTTCCAGTCCAGCGGCGTTCTAAATTACTTCCTAGGGGAGATGGCCCATTTCAAGTGCTTGAAAGGATCAATGACAACGCCTACAAGTTAGATCTTCCAGGTGAGTATAATGTTAGTGCAAGCTTCAATGTTTCTGATTTGTCTCCTTTTGATGTAGGTGACGATTTGAGGACAAATCCTTTTCAAGAGGGAGGGAATGATGAGAATAAGGGGGCCACATCAAGAGATCCATTGCACGTTCCGGTTGGGCCAATAACAAGGGCAAGGGCTAAGAGATTCAAGGAAGCACTAAATGGCCTGATTCAAGACACTTGGGCTGATTCTGAATTATTAAAGTCCAAGATGAGCCCACATGAAGACCAAGGCTTAACTAACGTCATCAAGGCAATTGATTGGGCCGAATAAGAGAAGACTTGGGCGTGAAGTAGAAGACTTGGGCGTGAAGTAGAAGTTTGGGCGTGTAGAGGAGAGTCAAATTTAGTTCTTTCCTTTTTCTTTGTTTTCCAAAGAATAATGAATTGATTTGTTTCCAAATAGGGACCAAGTCAATTAGTTGCTTGTTTTAGTTTATTTTCTTTCCCGTTTGTAAGGCATTAATTGCCAAATATTTATTTCCTTTTTGGTTTTAGGGTTTCAGTATTTAAGGGTCATTTTGATGTATTTTTCATAGACTTGATTTGAATGAAATTTGAGAGAATTTTCTCTTTTGTTCTTTGAGAACTAATTGGAACTTATCAGATTTCTCTGTGGCGTTCCTCCTTGACTTATCAATTGAGTATTCCATCCTTGATTGTGGCGTCCTCCTTCATACCAAGGTTCACATCTCATTATAGGTGTTGGGTCGCGGTTTCCATCCGAACCAGAGGTTAGAACGATCTTAGGCATCAATCGTGATACAATCGACGAGGTTCGTATCATATATGTTGATGATATAGTGTTTGGCTCCACCAAGAACACCAAGGTTCAACAATTTGTTGATGTTATGTCTCATGAATTTGAGATGAGTCTTGTTGGTGAGCTTAGTTACTTCCTAGGTTTGCAAATTAGGCAACTAGATGATGGGATTTTCATAACCCAAGCCAAATATGCCAAAACCCTAGTGAAGAAGTTTGGTTTAGAGAATGCCAAACATTGTGATACACCCATGAGTACCACTTTGAAGCTAAGCAAGGATGCTAGTGGTAAAAGTGTGGAACAAACTCTATATTGGGGCATGATAGGTAGCTTGCTTTATTTGACCGCAAGTAGGCCCGATATTTCTTTTAATGTGGGTGTGTGTGCTAGGTACCAAGCAGATCCCAAGGAGTCCCATCTCTCTTCCGTAAAGAGAATCATTCGCTATGTGAATGGGACTTCCAACTATGGGATTTGGTACTCATTTGACACTAATGCTAGTCTTGTAGGCTTTAGTGATGTAGATTGGGCAGGAAATTGTGATGATAGAAAGAGCACATCGGGCGGTTGCTTCTTTCTAGGCAACAACTTGGTGTCTTGGTTTTGCAAGAAGCAAAACTCGATTTCCTTGTCCACGGCCGAGGCCGAGTACATAGCCGCGGGGAGTGGATGCACACAACTCCTATGGATGAAGCAAATGCTAGTAGACTACGGATTCAACCAAGGTACTCTCACTCTCTTTTGTGATAACATGAGTGCTATTAATATGTCCAAGAATCTGGTACAACATTCTAGAACTAAGCATATTGACATCCGCCATCACTTCATTAGAGAGCTTGTTGAAAATAAATGCATAGTACTTGAACATGTAGGTACTAATGATCAACTTGCGGACTTATTTACTAAACCCTTAGATGCTACTCGATTAAAAACTCTTAGTAGATCTATTGGGATATGTCTTGTGGAGTGATGTTCTATGATTGACCCCATATGGGGAACTCAAGCAAAGAGAGCTATTTTGCATTCTTGGTTCTTGCAAAAAATTCTAAATAACTTATGCCTCTTCTTTTAATTGTTTGAGTAAGCTTGGTTGCACAAATGTATATATGTTTTCAATCCTATAAGTGTGAACCTTGCTTGTTTACAATCCATGTCATATTTATGTTCAAACATGCATTTTTGGACTAGGAGATGTATGTAGGAAGTATGATTTGAATGACCTATGATTATCTCCATGACATGATGATTCTTTAATAACATGTTAATATCAAATGAAAAAGCATGAAATTCACATCCCATGCTCACATGAAAAGCATGAATTGATGATTGCATTTTCTTAAAATGCAAAACCTTGTGTGAAAGCTTATGAGACTCAAAATGAATAAAGGATCTTGTATCCGTTCAAAGGAATTAACATTCCAAATGTCTCTCTTTCTTTATTGGTTGAACATGGCTACTATCATACGGATATCTTATCCGGAAAAATCAAAAAGGGTGCACAGTCGCTCATGCCATGTTTCGCTTTTAAAGTTGGATATAGTTGTTCTTAAATTGAAATCAATATATTCTATATCCTTGCTTTACTCATGACATTGGTGAAATTGGTTTGAATTCTTATTAGAAACCTTTGTCATTTGCTTTACCAAATACCATTGTATTTTGGGCTTGAATGCTACATGTCTTGTATGCAAAACATGTTTGTTTCACACATTTTCTTTCAAAATAAATCTCCTTGTTTCTCTTCAATTATTTGAGGTGCATAAAGTGACTTATATATATATGCAAATATCTTGCATGCTTCTATCTCTCGTTGCTATGAGTGACCCGGTTGGGGACTACTCCTTTGCCTATATCATGACAAAAAGGGGGGAGTAGGATATGGTAAGGGGAGTTGCAAAATAGAGGCAATTGTGCATAATGGGGAGAACATTAGTTGAGGGGGAGTAACCCGTTGAGGGGGAGCATTGCATACACATACATTTCATAATGTTGTGCCTTAAACTTTTAAAATGCAAATGCTTGTTATTGTTCTCACTTGATTAATCTCACACTTTACTTGTATTGGAAATGTTAGAAACTTTCTTTTCAGGGGTTGATTATTCTACAAGAGATTGAAGACTTGAAGTTTTACTTTCTTATCTCTTTGTGTTGTAGAAACTCATAGTTGTCCCGTAGTTTCTATTTCTTTGTGAGGAATCAATGTGAGTGGTGGTTTTGTCACGAAATAGCCAAAGGGGGAGATTGTAAGATTCCCATTTGTTGATTGGCTCATTTCGTGAACAAACCACATATTGGGGTTCTTTGTAAGGGTAGCCTAAGTATCGGGTTTATTGTTCGAAGCCCTTTGAAGACCTCATATTGATAAGCACCGAACGTAAATTTCTATGTGCTTACTTTTCTTTAAAGAGATTAGTTGCACACACTCACTTAACATACATTGCATATGTGTGCATTCTCTTTACTTGTCACATTTCACACTTGCACTTATGTGTTATATTTTGTTGTGTGTATTTGTGTCTTGTTGTCTTGTAATTCATTTCCCGATAGTTTTCGGAAACGTCCGCGCATGCACTAGATTGTGCTTGGTTTAGCACGAGGACCGCCTACGGAGAATGCCCTTGGCTTCTCCTTGGTTTTCACCTTTGTTGGTGATCGGCGGTTATGATCGGCGGCCTGGCCGCCGACTGAAACCGCCGTTTGCTTCCAGTAGTGTATGGAGCAATTATGTGGTTGGATCGGCGGTCTCGATCGCCGTTCAAAACCGCCGTTCAAGACCTGATTGATTTTATCTCTCGGCCTAATTCGGCGGTTGAAACGGCAGTCATGCATGAAACCGCCATTTTCACACCTGATTGATTTTTCATCTCAGGTTTGATTCGGCGGTTGAATCGGCGGTCACGAAACCGCCGAATGAAACCGCCGTTGGTCCCATGTTCCTCTCGGGCCAATTCGACGGTTATGATCGGCGGCCTGGTCGCCGATTGAAACCGCCGATCGAAACCGCCGATCGGTGCGTTTCAGGGGCAAACTTGTCTTTTCACATGCTCTGTTTTTCATGCCTATAAATACATCACTTTCTCTTGTTCTGAATGTGACTCTTTGATTATCAAGAACCCTACTTTCAAAAGAGAGAATTTTAAGAGAAAAAGCAATCAAGTTTGTTCATCAAACACTCAAACAAAAATCCATTTGCATCAAAGTTCATCTAGAATTCTCTAGCATATATAGGATGCTTGCTTGCATGGGTCTTTGATCATCACACTTGCTTTGGTAAGTTTTTCACTATTATCATACATAATTAGTGTTTAATTTATTATGGCATCTCTTTTATTACTTGATTGTTCTTAGATTATTATCTAATATTCAAGATAGAGATTGTTGTGTTGATTTGATTGAGTGTTGTTTTTATGATAGATATCTAGGTTTCTCTAATCTATGATTATCTTTGCTGATTGACATGTCATTTAGCTTTAATATCTAGGTTTGTGTTTAATTGCATATTCATCATCTTAAATAAGCATATAGGGTTTCCCTTGCTCTATGTTGCATTTGAATATTCATATATTCACTTAGGGTGTTAATCTCTTTTTAGAGAATTAAGTCTTGTGTTGTGACCGGGATTAGGTTGCTTAATTCGCAAGCAATCGGACTAGGTTCACTTATACCGGGATTAGGTAGGTGTGTGATTACTTCCGGGATTAGGTTGTAATCGTTTACACATTTAGTGGATTCGAGGTTCGAGTGTGGCTTACTTACTAGCCCGTGGTTTTTCCCGTGAGGGTTTCCACGTAAAAATCAAGTGTTATTTAATTTTCGCATTTTATACTTGATTTATTGCTTTATCTATTTAGGGGTAATTTCGTAATTTGGACTAATACGAAAAATTGGGTAAAAAGCTTAAAATCTATTCACCCCTCCTCTAGATAGTTTTATACACACCGTGCTTTAATTTGTTTCAGTCATGTCTTTGCTTTTGAGGCTGAGCTCTTTGCGGCTTCTTTAGCAATCAATTATGCGTGGAAGTTGGGTTTGCATAGGATCTGGCTCAAGAGTGACTCTTCTTATGTTGTTCAGCTTCTTTCTGACAGGTCTAATCAGGTTACCTAGCGTGTTCATCAAGCTTGGCAGCGTTGCATTTATCAGATCTCGCATATGGAGTTCCAGGTCTCTCACATCCTAGATATCTGTAAGGATTCCCGTTTTGTTGATTGGCTTATTTCGTGGTCAAACCACATGTTGGGGTTTTGAATGTAAGGGTAGTCTAAGTGTTTAGTGTTGAAGATCAAAGGCCCTTCCATGACCTCAAGATTCAAGCACGCCAAAGGTATAATCTCTTGTGCTTGTTTTTCTTTGAAGAGATCTAGTAGCACACACTCACTTAGCATTCTTGCTATGATTGCATACTTGCTTATTTTTATGTGCATCTCTTCACATGTCACTTTACACACTAGCACTTTGGTTGATATATCTTGTTGTGTGTATATGTGCCTTATAATTCGTTTCCCGACATTGTTCGGAAACGTCCGCGCTTGCACTAATGAGTGCTTGGTTTCGCGCGAAGACCGCCTATGGAGAATGCCCTTGGCTTCTCCTTGGTTTTCACCATTGTTGGTGATCGGCGGTTATGATCGGCGGCCTGGCCGCCGAATTAAACCGCCGTTTCAGTCCAGATTGGTCTGAAGCAATTATGCGGTCAAGATCGGCGGTCACGACCGCCGTTCGAAACCGCCGTTCATACCTGATCGATTTTAATCCCTCGGGTTTGATTCGGCGGTTGGATCGGCGGTCACGTAACCGCCGAATTAAACCGCCGTTAATGCTCTGTTCTTCACGAGCTCAATTCAGCGGTCGTCATCGGCGGCCAGGCCGCCGATTGAAACCGCCAAACGGTGCGTTTCAGGGGCAAAAGTGTCTTTTCGCATGCCCAATTCTTGATGTCTATAAATATCTTGTTTTCTCAATCTCTGAATAAGTTTCTTGAGCAATTAGAACCCTAATCTTTCAAGAGAGATTTTTGAGAAAAAATCAAATCAAGAACCTATCTTTAAACACTCAAATCAATTCCCTTTTGCATCAAATTTCATATTTGATCTTCTATGCCTTCATAGAATTGATCCATGCATGGTTTTGAATCATCACATCTTATTTGGTATGTTCTTCACTAATTTCATATTACTTTAGTGTTTTTCATATTAATACATCTCTTTAATTACTTGTATGCTTTTGATTATATGCTAGATACAAGTTAGAGATTATTTGTGATGAAAATTAATTGAGTGTTGTTTGTGATAGCTAATTAGGTTTTTAATTAATCTTGATTAGCTAAGCTATTTGACATGTCATTTAGCAATTGATATCTAGGGTTGATTAAATTGATTATATCATCATCCTAGATAAGCATCTAAGGTTACCTAGCCTTGTTTGTTATTTGAATATTCATATATATATTCACATAGGTTGTTTCTCTTCTTAGAGAAGTAAGTCTTGAGGCTAAGAGTGCTTAGGCCTCAAGCAAATTGGAATAGGGTTGCTAATAAAGGCCCGCTGGGTAGAAGTGAGGGGTTACAGACCGGAATGTTAGACGAGGTCTACATAGGTTGTAAACTTCATTTCAATTAGTGATTTCGAGTTCCGAGTGTGGCGCACTATACAGCCCGTGGTTTTTCCCAGTGGTTGGGTTTCCACGTATACATCAAGTGTTATTTAAATTCCGCACTATATTACACTTGTATGTATTTTTGACTAGTAGGGGCATTTTCGTAAAATTGACTTGCATGCGAAAATTGGGTAATAATAGCTAAAATCTATTCACCCCCCCCCCCCCCCCCCCCCCCCCCCCCCCCTCTAGCTTTATATTGAACACGCCTCGAGTATTTTAAGAACTTTCAATATCAATTGCTAAGGTTACCTAGCCTTGTTTGTTATTTGAATATTCATATGTTGTGGTAAGGGGAGTTGCAAATTGTAGTAGCAATTGTGCATGTTGGGGAGAATACTAATTGAGGGGGAGTAACCCTTTGAGGGGGAGCATTTGCACATTCATACATTGCATGATGTTGTGTTTAATTTCTTAGAAATGCAAATGCTTGTTTATGTCCTCACTTGATTCATCTCACTTTTACTTGTTTTGGAAAGTTTAGAAACCTTGTTTCAGGGAATGATTGTTCTACAAGAGATTGAAGACTTCAAGTTTTATTTTTATATATCTCTTTGTATTGTAGAAAATCTTCATTGACCCATAGGTTTATTTTTGTTGTGAGGAATCAATGTGAGTGGTGGTTTTGTCACGAAATAGCCAAAGGGGGAGATTGTAAGGATTCCCGTTTTGTTGATTGGCTTATTTCGTGGTCAAACCACATGTTGGGGTTTTGAATGTAAGGGTAGTCTAAGTGATTAGTGTTGAAGATCAAAGGCCCTTCCATGACCTCAAGATACAAGCACGCCAAAGGTATAATCTCTTGTGCTTGTTTTTCTTTGAAGAGATTTAGTAGCACACACTCACTTAGCATTCTTGCTATGATTACATACTTGCTTATTTTTATGTGCATCTCTTCACATGTCACTTTACACACTAGCACTTTGGTTGTTATATCTTGTTGTGTGTATATGTGCCTTATAATTCGTTTCCCGACATTGTTCGGAAACGTCCGCGCTTGCACTAATTAGTGCTTGGTTTCACGCGAATACCGCCTATGGAGAATGCCCTTGGCTTCTCCTTGGTTTTCACCATTGTTGGTGATCGGCGGTTATGATCGGCGGCCTGGCCGCCGAATGAAACCGCCGTTTCAGTCCAGATTGGTCTGAAGCAATTATGCGGTCAAGATCGGCGGTCACGACCGCCGTTCATACCTGATCGATTTTAATCTCTCGGGTTTGATTCGGCGGTTGGATCGGCGGTCGCGAAACCGCCGAATGAAACCGCCGTTAATGCTCTGTTCTTCACGAGCTCAATTCGGCGGTCGTAATCGGTGGCCTGGCCGCCGATTGAAACCGCCGAACGGTGCGTTTCAGGGGCAAAAGTGTCTTTTCACATGCCCAATTCTTGATGTCTATAAATATCTTGTTTTCTCAATCTCTGCATAAGTTTCTTGAGCAATTAGAACCCTAATCTTTCAAGAGAGATTTTTGAGAAAAAATCAAATCAAGAACCTATCTTTAAACACTCAAATCAATTCCCTTTTGCATCAAATTTCATATTTGATCTTCTATGCCTTCATAGAATTGATCCATGCATGGTTTTGAATCATCACATCTTATTTGGTATGTTCTTCACTAATTTCATATTACTTTAGTGTTTTTCATATTAATACATCTCTTTAATTACTTGTATGCTTTTGATTATATGCTAGATACAAGTTAGAGATTATTTGTGATGAAAATTAATTGAGTGTTGATTGTGATAGCTAATTAGGTTTTTAATTAATCTTGATTAGCTAAGCTATTTGACATGTCATTTAGCAATTGGTATCAGAGCGGGTTCCTAGATATACTTAGGTGATCCTAGCTCATTTTGGTGTGTTTTTGCATTTTGTATGATTATTGTTTTTGACATACATCTTGCATTCTTCTCATTTGCATTCATTCAACGCAAACACTATGAGTGATTTTATGAGAGAAGAAAATGACTCCGATGAGGAGATGTCCCTCTAAGGAGAGAGAGGAGACGAAGATGAAAGGGCGTTGCTCATCTCCAAAGAGCTTCAAGCCCAAGCCTTCCTCAATCTTGGTCTAACCAACCAAGAAGGCTATCTTCCCTCAACCTACGATCTTAATAGGGAAGTGTTCAATCATGCAAGCTCAACCGAGCAAGCAACTTTGTCTTGGTCATCATCAAAGGAGGAGAGATCCTATCCAACTACCAAGACAACCACAACGACAAGGGAAAGCACTTTTGCATGCTCAAGGGAATGGTATAATTCCTAACCTTATCTCCTCTTGTCTTTTGTGTGGTATTGTTGGTCATGTTAGACCAAGTTGCTTGCATTACATTTAAATATGTAATCTTATATGCATGATTGAAAAGAAAAAGGCTAGAGCTAAGATGCATGTCCTTAAAAAGGAAGAAAATCATTTGCATGATTCTTTGCCATCTAGAACTCTAGAACCTATGACCACTAGGTATGTTATTGAGACACCTAAGTGGATTATAAAAGACGAACCCGCTTGCTACGAGACAAACATGTCTCAAATAGGTTCAACTAGGTCCTATGGACTTGGTAAGTCTTTTAGACCACATGCCCTTCATTGAAGTGGTGTGGATATTGACCCCATATGGGGAACTTAAGCAAAGAGAGCTATTTTGCATCTAGTCACTTGCAAAAAATTTGAAATATCTTATGCTTCTCTTTTTGTTGCTTGAGTTAGCTTGGTTACACTATGTATACATATTTTCTATTCAATAAGTGTGATCAATGCTTGTATTGCAATCCATGTCATATTTATGTTCAAACATGCATTTTTGGACTAGGAGATATTTACATAGGATTTAATTTGAATGACCTATAATGATCTCCATGACATGATGATTGCTAAAATGACATGCTAAATGCTAATCTTGAAAAGCATGTTTTGATGATTGCATTTTTTAAATGCAAAATAATGTGTGAAAAAGCTTATGAGACTCAAATGAAAAAGGATCTTGTATCCATTCAAGGATTTTACAATCCAAATGTCTCTCTTTCTTTATTGGTTGAACATGTCTACTATCATACGGATATCTTATCCGGAAAAATCAAGTAGGGTGCAAAGTCGCTCATGACATGTTTAGCTTATAAAGTTGGATATAGTTGTTCTTAAATTGAAATCAATGAAAACCTATATCCTTGCTTCTCTCTTGACATTGGTGAAATTGGTTTGAATTCATATTGAAAACCTTTGTCATTTGCTTTGCCAAATACCATGATATTTTGGACTTAAATGCTACATGTCTTGTATGCAAAGCAATTTTTTGATTCACACATTTTATTTAAATAAATCTCCTTGTTTCTCTCCAATAAATTTGAGATTGCATAAAGTGACTTATATTGATTATGCATATACTAGAATGCTACTAACTCTCTTTGCCTTGAGTGACCCGGTTGGGGATTACTCCCTTGTCTATATCATGACAAAAAGGGGGAGTATGTTGTGGTAAGGGGAGTTGCAAATTGTAGTAGCAATTGTGCATGTTGGGGAGAATACTAATTGAGGGGGAGTAACCCTTTGAGGGGGAGCATTTGCACATTCATACATTGCATGATGTTGTACTTAAATTTTTAAATGCAAATGCTTGTTTTATCTCACTTGATTCATCTCACCTTTTCTTGTATTAGAAAGTATAGAAACTGTGCTTTCAGGGATTGATTGTTCTACAAGAGATTGAAGACTTCAAGTTTTATTTTTATATATCTCTTTGTATTGTAGAAAATCTTCATTGACCCATAGGTTTATTTTTGTTGTGAGGAATCAATGTGAGTGGTGGTTTTGTCACGAAATAGCCAAAGGGGGAGATTGTAAGGATTCCCGTTTTGTTGATTGGCTTATTTCGTGGTCAAACCACATGTTGGGGTTTTGAATGTAAGGGTAGTCTAAGTGATTAGTGTTGAAGATCAAAGGCCCTTCCATGACCTCAAGATACAAGCACGCCAAAGGTATAATCTCTTGTGCTTGTTTTTCTTTGAAGAGATTTAGTAGCACACACTCACTTAGCATTCTTGCTATGATTACATACTTGCTTATTTTTATGTGCATCTCTTCACATGTCACTTTACACACTAGCACTTTGGTTGTTATATCTTGTTGTGTGTATATGTGCCTTATAATTCGTTTCCCGACATTGTTCGGAAACGTCCGCGCTTGCACTAATTAGTGCTTGGTTTCGCGCGAAGACCGCCTATGGAGAATGCCCTTGGCTTCTCCTTGGTTTTCACCATTGTTGGTGATCGGCGGTTAAGATCGGCGGCCTGGCCGCCGAATGAAACCGCCGTTTCAGTCCAGATTGGTCTGAAGCAATTATGCGGTCAAGATCGGCGGTCACGACCGCCGTTCATACCTGATCGATTTTAATCTCTCGGGTTTGATTCGGCGGTTGGATCGGCGGTCGCGAAACCGCCGAATAAAACCGCCGTTAATGCTCTGTTCTTCACGAGCTCAATTCGGCGGTCGTAATCGGTGGCCTGGCCGCCGATTGAAACCGCCGAACGGTGCGTTTCAGGGGCAAAAGTGTCTTTTCACATGCCCAATTCTTGATGTCTATAAATATCTTGTTTTCTCAATCTCTGCATAAGTTTCTTGAGCAATTAGAACCCTAATCTTTCAAGAGAGATTTTTGAGAAAAAATCAAATCAAGAACCTATCTTTAAACACTCAAATCAATTCCCTTTTGCATCAAATTTCATATTTGATCTTCTATGCCTTCATAGAATTGATCCATGCATGGTTTTGAATCATCACATCTTATTTGGTATGTTCTTCACTAATTTCATATTACTTTAGTGTTTTTCATATTAATACATCTCTTTAATTACTTGTATGCTTTTGATTATATGCTAGATACAAGTTAGAGATTATTTGTGATGAAAATTAATTGAGTGTTGATTGTGATAGCTAATTAGGTTTTTAATTAATCTTGATTAGCTAAGCTATTTGACATGTCATTTAGCAATTGGTATCAGAGCGGGTTCCTAGATATACTTAGGTGATCCTAGCTCATTTTGGTGTGTTTTTGCATTTTGTATGATTATTGTTTTTGACATACATCTTGCATTCTTCTCATTTGCATTCATTCAACGCAAACACTATGAGTGATTTTATGAGAGAAGAAATGACTCCGATGAGGAGATGTCCCTCTAAGGAGAGAGAGGAGACGAAGATGAAAGGGCGTTGCTCATCTCCAAAGAGCTTCAAGCCCAAGCCTTCCTCAATCTTGGTCTAACCAACCAAGAAGGCTATCTTCCCTCAACCTACGATCTTAATAGGGAAGTGTTCAATCATGCAAGCTCAACCGAGCAAGCAACTTTGTCTTGGTCATCATCAAAGGAGGAGAGATCCTATCCAACTACCAAGACAACCACAACGACAAGGGAAAGCACTTTTGCATGCTCAAGGGAATGGTATAATTCCTAACCTTATCTCCTCTTGTCTTTTGTGTGGTATTGTTGGTCATGTTAGACCAAGTTGCTTGCATTACATTTAAATATGTAATCTTATATGCATGATTGAAAAGAAAAAGGCTAGAGCTAAGATGCATGTCCTTAAAAAGGAAGAAAATCATTTGCATGATTCTTTGCCATCTAGAACTCTAGAACCTATGACCACTAGGTATGTTATTGAGACACCTAAGTGGATTATAAAAGACGAACCCGCTTGCTACGAGACAAACATGTCTCAAATAGGTTCAACTAGGTCCTATGGACTTGGTAAGTCTTTTAGACCACATGCCCTTCATTGAAGTGGTGTGGATATTGACCCCATATGGGGAACTTAAGCAAAGAGAGCTATTTTGCATCTAGTCACTTGCAAAAAATTTGAAATATCTTATGCTTCTCTTTTTGTTGCTTGAGTTAGCTTGGTTACACTATGTATACATATTTTCTATTCAATAAGTGTGATCAATGCTTGTATTGCAATCCATGTCATATTTATGTTCAAACATGCATTTTTGGACTAGGAGATATTTACATAGGATTTAATTTGAATGACCTATAATGATCTCCATGACATGATGATTGCTAAAATGACATGCTAAATGCTAATCTTGAAAAGCATGTTTTGATGATTGCATTTTTTAAATGCAAAATAATGTGTGAAAAAGCTTATGAGACTCAAATGAAAAAGGATCTTGTATCCATTCAAGGATTTTACAATCCAAATGTCTCTCTTTCTTTATTGGTTGAACATGTCTACTATCATACGGATATCTTATCCGGAAAAATCAAGTAGGGTGCAAAGTCGCTCATGACATGTTTAGCTTATAAAGTTGGATATAGTTGTTCTTAAATTGAAATCAATGAAAACCTATATCCTTGCTTCTCTCTTGACATTGGTGAAATTGGTTTGAATTCATATTGAAAACCTTTGTCATTTGCTTTGCCAAATACCATGATATTTTGGACTTAAATGCTACATGTCTTGTATGCAAAGCAATTTTTTGATTCACACATTTTATTTAAATAAATCTCCTTGTTTCTCTCCAATAAATTTGAGATTGCATAAAGTGACTTATATTGATTATGCATATACTAGAATGCTACTAACTCTCTTTGCCTTGAGTGACCCGGTTGGGGATTACTCCCTTGTCTATATCATGACAAAAAGGGGAGTATGTTGTGGTAAGGGGAGTTGCAAATTGTAGTAGCAATTGTGCATGTTGGGGAGAATACTAATTGAGGGGGAGTAACCCTTTGAGGGGGAGCATTTGCACATTCATACATTGCATGATGTTGTACTTAAATTTTTAAATGCAAATGCTTGTTTTATCTCACTTGATTCATCTCACCTTTTCTTGTATTAGAAAGTATAGAAACTGTGCTTTCAGGGATTGATTGTTCTACAAGAGATTGAAGACTTCAAGTTTTATTTTTATATATCTCTTTGTATTGTAGAAAATCTTCATTGACCCATAGGTTTATTTTTGTTGTGAGGAATCAATGTGAGTGGTGGTTTTGTCACGAAATAGCCAAAGGGGGAGATTGTAAGGATTCCCGTTTTGTTGATTGGCTTATTTCGTGGTCAAACCACATGTTGGGGTTTTGAATGTAAGGGTAGTCTAAGTGATTAGTGTTGAAGATCAAAGGCCCTTCCATGACCTCAAGATACAAGCACGCCAAAGGTATAATCTCTTGTGCTTGTTTTTCTTTGAAGAGATTTAGTAGCACACACTCACTTAGCATTCTTGCTATGATTACATACTTGCTTATTTTTATGTGCATCTCTTCACATGTCACTTTACACACTAGCACTTTGGTTGTTATATCTTGTTGTGTGTATATGTGCCTTATAATTCGTTTCCCGACATTGTTCGGAAACGTCCGCGCTTGCACTAATTAGTGCTTGGTTTCGCGCGAAGACCGCCTATGGAGAATGCCCTTGGCTTCTCCTTGGTTTTCACCATTGTTGGTGATCGGCGGTTATGATCGGCGGCCTGGCCGCCGAATGAAACCGTCGTTTCAGTCCAGATTGGTCTGAAGCAATTATGCGGTCAAGATCGGCGGTCACGACCGCCGTTCATACCTGATCGATTTTAATCTCTCGGGTTTGATTCGGCGGTTGGATCGGCGGTCGCGAAACCGCCGAATAAAACCGCCGTTAATGCTCTGTTCTTCACGAGCTCAATTCGGCGGTCGTAATCGGTGGCCTGGCCGCCGATTGAAACCGCCGAACGGTGCGTTTCAGGGGCAAAAGTGTCTTTTCACATGCCCAATTCTTGATGTCTATAAATATCTTGTTTTCTCAATCTCTGCATAAGTTTCTTGAGCAATTAGAACCCTAATCTTTCAAGAGAGATTTTTGAGAAAAAATCAAATCAAGAACCTATCTTTAAACACTCAAATCAATTCCCTTTTGCATCAAATTTCATATTTGATCTTCTATGCCTTCATAGAATTGATCCATGCATGGTTTTGAATCATCACATCTTATTTGGTATGTTCTTCACTAATTTCATATTACTTTAGTGTTTTTCATATTAATACATCTCTTTAATTACTTGTATGCTTTTGATTATATGCTAGATACAAGTTAGAGATTATTTGTGATGAAAATTAATTGAGTGTTGATTGTGATAGCTAATTAGGTTTTTAATTAATCTTGATTAGCTAAGCTATTTGACATGTCATTTAGCAATTGGTATCAGAGCGGGTTCCTAGATATACTTAGGTGATCCTAGCTCATTTTGGTGTGTTTTTGCATTTTGTATGATTATTGTTTTTGACATACATCTTGCATTCTTCTCATTTGCATTCATTCAACGCAAACACTATGAGTGATTTTATGAGAGAAGAAAATGACTCCGATGAGGAGATGTCCCTCTAAGGAGAGAGAGGAGACGAAGATGAAAGGGCGTTGCTCATCTCCAAAGAGCTTCAAGCCCAAGCCTTCCTCAATCTTGGTCTAACCAACCAAGAAGGCTATCTTCCCTCAACCTACGATCTTAATAGGGAAGTGTTCAATCATGCAAGCTCAACCGAGCAAGCAACTTTGTCTTGGTCATCATCAAAGGAGGAGAGATCCTATCCAACTACCAAGACAACCACAACGACAAGGGAAAGCACTTTTGCATGCTCAAGGGAATGGTATAATTCCTAACCTTATCTCCTCTTGTCTTTTGTGTGGTATTGTTGGTCATGTTAGACCAAGTTGCTTGCATTACATTTAAATATGTAATCTTATATGCATGATTGAAAAGAAAAAGGCTAGAGCTAAGATGCATGTCCTTAAAAAGGAAGAAAATCATTTGCATGATTCTTTGCCATCTAGAACTCTAGAACCTATGACCACTAGGTATGTTATTGAGACACCTAAGTGGATTATAAAAGACGAACCCGCTTGCTACGAGACAAACATGTCTCAAATAGGTTCAACTAGGTCCTATGGACTTGGTAAGTCTTTTAGACCACATGCCCTTCATTGAAGTGGTGTGGATATTGACCCCATATGGGGAACTTAAGCAAAGAGAGCTATTTTGCATCTAGTCACTTGCAAAAAATTTGAAATATCTTATGCTTCTCTTTTTGTTGCTTGAGTTAGCTTGGTTACACTATGTATACATATTTTCTATTCAATAAGTGTGATCAATGCTTGTATTGCAATCCATGTCATATTTATGTTCAAACATGCATTTTTGGACTAGGAGATATTTACATAGGATTTAATTTGAATGACCTATAATGATCTCCATGACATGATGATTGCTAAAATGCCATGCTAAATGCTAATCTTGAAAAGCATGTTTTGATGATTGCATTTTTTAAATGCAAAATAATGTGTGAAAAAGCTTATGAGACTCAAATGAAAAAGGATCTTGTATCCATTCAAGGATTTTACAATCCAAATGTCTCTCTTTCTTTATTGGTTGAACATGTCTACTATCATACGGATATCTTATCCGGAAAAATCAAGTAGGGTGCAAAGTCGCTCATGACATGTTTAGCTTATAAAGTTGGATATAGTTGTTCTTAAATTGAAATCAATGAAAACCTATATCCTTGCTTCTCTCTTGACATTGGTGAAATTGGTTTGAATTCATATTGAAAACCTTTGTCATTTGCTTTGCCAAATACCATGATATTTTGGACTTAAATGCTACATGTCTTGTATGCAAAGCAATTTTTTGATTCACACATTTTATTTAAATAAATCTCCTTGTTTCTCTCCAATAAATTTGAGATTGCATAAAGTGACTTATATTGATTATGCATATACTAGAATGCTACTAACTCTCTTTGCCTTGAGTGACCCGGTTGGGGATTACTCCCTTGTCTATATCATGACAAAAAGGGGGAGTATGTTGTGGTAAGGGGAGTTGCAAATTGTAGTAGCAATTGTGCATGTTGGGGAGAATACTAATTGAGGGGGAGTAACCCTTTGAGGGGGAGCATTTGCACATTCATACATTGCATGATGTTGTACTTAAATTTTTAAATGCAAATGCTTGTTTTATCTCACTTGATTCATCTCACCTTTTCTTGTATTAGAAAGTATAGAAACTGTGCTTTCAGGGATTGATTGTTCTACAAGAGATTGAAGACTTCAAGTTTTATTTTTATATATCTCTTTGTATTGTAGAAAATCTTCATTGACCCATAGGTTTATTTTTGTTGTGAGGAATCAATGTGAGTGGTGGTTTTGTCACGAAATAGCCAAAGGGGGAGATTGTAAGGATTCCCGTTTTGTTGATTGGCTTATTTCGTGGTCAAACCACATGTTGGGGTTTTGAATGTAAGGGTAGTCTAAGTGATTAGTGTTGAAGATCAAAGGCCCTTCCATGACCTCAAGATACAAGCACGCCAAAGGTATAATCTCTTGTGCTTGTTTTTCTTTGAAGAGATTTAGTAGCACACACTCACTTAGCATTCTTGCTATGATTACATACTTGCTTATTTTTATGTGCATCTCTTCACATGTCACTTTACACACTAGCACTTTGGTTGTTATATCTTGTTGTGTGTATATGTGCCTTATAATTCGTTTCACATGTCACTTTGAAAGTTCTTAAAATACTCGAGGCGTGTTCAATATAAAGCTAGAGGAGGGGGGGGGGGGGGGGGGGGGGGGGGGGGGGTGAATAGATTTTAGCTATTATTACCCAATTTTCGCATGCAAGTCAATTTTACGAAAATGCCCCTACTAGTCAAAAATACATACAAGTGTAATATAGTGCGGAATTTAAATAACACTTGATGTACACGTGGAAACCCAACCACTGGGAAAAACCACGGGCTGTATAGTGCGCCACACTCGGAACTCGAAATCACTAATTGAAATGAAGTTTACAACCTATGTAGACCTCGTCTAACATTCCGGTCTGTAACCCCTCACTTCTACCCAGCGGGCCTTTATTAGCAACCCTATTCCAATTTGCTTGAGGCCTAAGCACTCTTAGCCTCAAGACTTACTTCTCTATGAAGAGAAACAACCTATGTGAATATATATATGAATATTCAAATAACAAACAAGGCTAGGTAACCTTAGATGCTTATCTAGGATGATGATATAATCAATTTAATCAACCCTAGATATCAATTGCTAAATGACATGTCAAATAGCTTAGCTAATCAAGATTAATTAAAAACCTAATTAGCTATCACAAAAAACACTCAATTAATTTTCATCACAAATAATCTCTAACTTGTATCTAGCATATAATCAAAAGCATACAAGTAATTAAAGAGATGTATTAATATGAAAAACACTAAAGTAATATGAAATTAGTGAAGAACATACCAAATAAGATGTGATAATTCAAAACCATGCATGGATCAATTCTATGAAGGCATAGAAGATCAAATATGAAATTTGATGCAAAAGGGAATTGATTTGAGTGTTTAAAGATAGGTTCTTGATTTGATTTTTTCTCAAAAATCTCTCTTGAAAGTTTAGGGTTCTAATTGCTCAAGAAGCTTATTCAGAGATTGAGAAAACAAGATATTTATAGACATCAAGAAATGGGCATGTGAAAAGACACTTTTGCCCCTGAAACGCACCGTTCGGCGGTTTCAATCGGCGGCCAGACCGCCGATTACAACCGCCGAATTGAGCTCGTGAAGAACAGAGCATTAACGGCGGTTTCATTCGGCGGTTTCATTCGGCGGTTTCGTGACCGCCGATACAACCGCCGAATCAAACCCGAGAGATTAAAATCGATCAGGTATGAACGGCGGTTTCGAACGGCGGTCGTGACCGCCGATCTTGACCGCATAATTGCTTCAGACCAATCTGGACTGAAACGGCGGTTTCATTCGGCGGCCAGGCCGCCGATAATAACCGCCGATCACCAACAATGGTGAAAACCAAGGAGAAGCCAAGGGCATTCTCCATAGGCGGTCTTCGCGCGAAACCAAGCACTCATTAGTGCAAGCGCGGACGTTTCCGAACAATGTCGGGAAACGAATTATAAGGCACATATACACACAACAAGATATATCAACCAATGTGCTAGTGTGTAAAGTGACATGTGAAGAGATGCACATAAAAATAAGCAAGTATGCAATCATAGCAAGAATGCTAAGTGTGTGTGTGCTACTAGATCTCTTCAAAGAAAAACAAGCACAAGAGATTATACCTTTGGCGTGCTTGAATCTTGAGGTCATGGAAGGGCCTTTGATCTTCAACACTAAACACTTAGACTACCCTTACATTCAAAACCCCAACATGTGGTTTGACCACGAAATAAGCCAATCAACAAAACGGGAATCCTTACAATCTCCCCTTTGGCTATTTCGTGACAAAACCACCACTCACATTGATTCCTCACAACAAAAATAAACCTATGGGTCAATGAAGATTTTCTACAATACAAAGAGATATATAAAAATAAAACTTGAAGTCTTCAATCTCTTGTAGAACAATCATTCCCTGAAACAAGGTTTCTAAACTTTCCGAAACAAGTAAAAGTGAGATGAATCAAGTGAGGACATAAACAAGCATTTGCATTTCTAAGAAATTAAACACAACATCATGCAATGTATGATGAATGCAATGCTCCCCCTCAAAGGGTTACTCCCCCTCAATGTATATTCTCCCCAATGTGCACCAATTGCTACAACTCCCCTTACCACATTATACTCCCCCTTTTTGTCATGATATAGACAAAGGAGTAGTCCCCAACCGGGTCACTCAAGGCAAAGAGAGATAGTAGCATTCTAGTATATGCATAATCAATATAAGTCACTTTATGCAATCTCAATTAATCAGAGAGAAACGAGGAGATTTATTAGATAAAATGTGTGAAACAAAATGCTTTGCATACAAGACATATTGCATTCAAGTCCAAAATACCATGGTATTTGGCAAAGCAAATGACAAAGGTTTCTAATAGGAATTCAAACCAATTTCACCATTGTCATGAGAGAAGCAAGGATATAGAAATTTCATTGATTTCAATTTAAGAACAACTATATCCAACTTTATAAGCTAAACATGTCATGAGCAACTTTGCACCCTATTTGATTTTTCCGGGAATGAAACCCGTATGATAGTAGACATGTTCAACCAATAAAGAAAGAGAGACATTTGGATTGTAAAATCCTTGAATGGATACTAGATCCTTTTTCATTTGAGTCTCATTAGCTTTTTCACACAAGTTTTTGCATTTAAGAACGCAATTATCAATTCATGCTTTTTCATTTGAGCATGTACATGAATTTCATGCTTTTCATAAGACATTAGCATGTTATTTAAGAATCATCATGTCATGGAGATAATCATAGGTCATTCAAATCATACTTCCTACATACATCTCCTAGTCCAAAATGCATGTTTGAACATAAATATGACATGGATTGTAAACAAGCAAGGTTCACACTTATTGAATTGAAAACATATATACATATGTGCAACCAAGCTTACTCAAGCAATCAACCAAGAAGCATAAGATTTTTCAAATTTTTTGCAAGTGACAAGAATGCAAAAATAGCTCTCTTTGCTTGAGTTCCCCATATGGGGTTAGTATCATCCTTCATTAATGAAGGGCATGAGGTCCTATGGACCTACCAAGTCCATTTGACTTGGTTGAACCTATTTGAGACTTGTTAGTCTCATAGCAAGCGGGTTCATTTTTCCTTATCCACATAGATATAACATTTTTCTTCTTAGTGGTCAAAGGTTGCATGTCATTCACTAACCTAGGATTATTGACAAAAGATTTCCTAGGCTCATGCAAATGGGCTCTTCTTAGCCTCTTTTTCTTTATCATGCTATCAATCCTACAATGGTTAATGTACTTAAAGCACTTAGGCCTAATATGCCCATAAACACCACAATAATGACAAGTTGGTACAAAGTAAGAATTCATACAATGTTCTTGTGAAGTCATTGGAGACTCATCATGCATTTGATGTCTCCTTTGGTGTTGAGTCGGTTCATGTCTTCTATTTGGTTGAACCGGAATGGGTTGCCTCCTTGGATTAGGTAGCATGTTTTGCCTCTTTTCATAGTGAGTCATTTGTTGAGGAGAGATGACTCGAGAGGCTCTAATCCGTTGAGCTTGGGGTTGTCTCGTTTTCACCACCTTCACTTGTGCATTTTTCGAACATTGTCCTAGTTCTAACTTCTTCCTAGGAGTTTGCACCGGTGACGCTTCTATCTTACCCAAACTCTTCACAAAGACGGTCTTCTTAGGAATAGAGCAATCCTTGCTCACTTCGAATCCAAGACCTCTTTTGTCACAAGGGCTTTTTCCTACACCAAGTATGTTGTCAAGTTTCTTGGTGCTTGTGGTCATTCTAGTCAATGACTCTTTGGCTTCAACAAGCTCTCTCTTCAAACCCTCTTCATTCCTCTTAGACAAAGCTAGCTCATCTTTTAGCTTGTCTTCTTCCACCATGGATCTTATCACTTCATCATTCAAGTGATCAACTTGTGTTGAAAGCCTAAGTAGTTCTTCCTTTAACCTTTGAATCTCTTTTTCATTCTTTAACTTAGAGCTTTCAAAACTTTCAAAGTTGTCATTAAGATCCATTTTCTCCACTTGCTTCTTTAGGAGGTCATTGTATGTTGTAAGCTCTAGATTTTCTTCCTCTAAAATCCTTAGAAATCTATCTTTCTTCTTCATGGAGCTTTCAACATTGACTATAAAGTTATGCATATCCATATTCTCTACATTTCCATTTGTAGAGTTAGATAAGGAGTCATCTCCACTAGTGTCATCTTCTAGGCTCTCCTCCTCTCTTATGGATCCAATTTCCTCATCAAGACCTTCACCTTGATCTCTTGAGTCAATAAGTGCCATATCCTAATGCGAAGCAACAACTATCTCCTCTAGAGCTACTTCTTCGACTTTCTCTTCTATGGGATCACTAGCAACGGAATTCTTACCAACAACTTCATTTTCTTCACAATTGGCACCCAATGCCTTGAAGTTATTGATAAGCTCATCATCACTTGATGACTTATCTCCTTCTTCGGAGTCATCACTTTCACTCCAAATGGCGGCCATCATTTTTTCTCTCTTGTTCTTCAAATTCCCACAATCTAGTGAGATATGACCTATGCCACCACACTCATAGCATTGGATCCCTTTCCTTTCACTATTCTCTTGCCTATGCTCAACCTTCTTGAAAGGAACCCTTTTCTTCAATTCTTGCCCTTTGGATGCATGACCCTTCTTCTCGAATTTTACAAACTTCTTGAATTTTCTCATTAAAAGTGCCATGTCTTCATCCGAGTCATCCTTGTCCTCCTTCTCAACCTTGGAAGCTCTCAAAGTAATCCCTTTTTGCTTCTTTGAAGGAGTGGAGCTAGGACCCTTCCTAGACTCGTAGGCGAGAAGTCTACCTATTACCTCGCTCGGCTTCATGTCCTTAAAATCACTATTTTCTTCTAAAGCCGTCACCTTAGACTCAAACCTCTCGGGAAGCGATCTCATTATCTTTTGCTTGATCCTTCTATCCGAGTAAGGGTCACCAAGTTGATGACTTTGGTTGACAATGTCCATCAACCTAATCTCGAAGTCGTTGAAGCACTCATTCTCCTCCATCCTAAGTGTCTCAAATTGAGTTTGGAGGACTTGAAGTTTGGAGTCCTTCACTACTTCGGTTCCCTCGTGTGCAACCTCTAAGATGTCCCATGCCTCCTTGGCTATCTTAGTGTTCTGAATCAGTTTGTACTGATTTTCGTCCACTGCACATATAAGGGCGTGCCACGCCTTTTGATTCCACTTGGATAACTCAAACTCAGGTTGTGTCCACTGTGCCTTAGGCTTGAGCACTTCTTCTCCTCCACCCGTGGGAGTCATCATAGGAGGCAAATTTCCATCTTTAATGGCCATCTATGCCCTATCATGGATTTGACACACATATGCCTCCATCTTCCCTTTCCATTGGGAGTAATTTATGCCGGTGAGGAGGGGTGGCCTTACGCTCGAAGCACCCTCATTTGAACCACCGATTCCACTCATAGTGTATAATGAATGGATGAAATGAATGCAAAATGTATGAATGATCAAAGAATCACACAAATGCAAAACACACCAAAAATGAGCTAGGATCACCTATGTATGTCTAGGAACCCGCTCTGATACCAATTGAAAAGAATACTAAATACTCGAGGTGTGTTTAATATATAAAGCTAGAGGGGGGGTGAATAGATTTTAACTATTATTACCCAATTTTCACATGCAAGTCAATTTTACGAAAATGCCCCTACTAGTCAAAAATACATACAAGTGTAATATAGTGCGGAATTTAAATAACACTTGATGTATACGTGGAAACCCAACCACTGGGAAAAACCACGGGCTGTATAGTGTGCCACACTCGGAACTCGAAATCACTAATTGAAATGAAGTTTACAACCTATGTAGACCTCGTCTAACATTCCGGTCTGTAACCCCTCACTTCTACCCAGCGGGCCTTTATTAGCAACCCTATTCCAATTTGCTTGAGGCCTAAGCACTCTTAGCCTCAAGACTTACTTCTCTATGAAGAGAAACAACCTATGTGAATATATATATGAATATTCAAATAACAAACAAGGCTAGGTAACCTTAGATGCTTATCTAGGATGATGATATAATCAATTTAATCAACCCTAGATATCAATTGCTAAATGACATGTCAAATAGCTTAGCTAATCAAGATTAATTAAAAACCTAATTAGCTATCACAAACAACACTCAATTAATTTTCATCACAAATAATCTCTAACTTGTATCTAGCATATAATCAAAAGCATACAAGTAATTAAAGAGATGTATTAATATGAAAAACACTAAAGTAATATGAAATTAGTGAAGAACATACCAAATAAGATGTGATGATTCAAAACCATGCATGGATCAATTCTATGAAGGCATAGAAGATCAAATATGAAATTTGATGCAAAAGGGAATTGATTTGAGTGTTTAAAGATAGGTTCTTGATTTGATTTTTTCTCAAAAATCTCTCTTGAAAGTTTAGGGTTCTAATTGCTCAAGAAGCTTATTCAGAGATTGAGAAAACAAGATATTTATAGACATCAAGAAATGGGCATGTGAAAAGACACTTTTGCCCCTGAAACGCACCGTTCGGCGGTTTCAATCGGCGGCCAGACCGCCGATTACAACCGCCGAACTGAGCTCGTGAAGAACAGAGCATTAACGGCGGTTTCATTCGGCGGTTTCATTCGGCGGTTTCGTGACCGTCGATACAACAAACCCGAGAGATTAAAATCGATCAGGTATGAACGGCGGTTTCGAACGGCGGTCGTGACCGCCGATCTTGACCGCATAATTGCTTCAGACCAATCTGGACTGAAACGGCGGTTTCATTCGGCGGCCAGGCCGCCGATAATAACCGCCGATCACCAACAATGGTGAAAACCAAGGAGAAGCCAAGGGCATTCTCCATAGGCGGTCTTCGCGCGAAACCAAGCACTCATTAGTGCAAGCGCGGACGTTTCCGAACAATGTCGGGAAACAAATTATAAGGCACATATACACACAACATGATATATCAACCAATGTGCTAGTGTGTAAAGTGACATGTGAAGAGATGCACATAAAAATAAGCAAGTATGCAATCATAGCAAGAATGCTAAGTGTGTGTGTGCTACTAGATCTCTTCAAAGAAAAACAAGCACAAGAGATTATACCTTTGGCGTGCTTGAATCTTGAGGTCATGGAAGGGCCTTTGATCTTCAACACTAAACACTTAGACTACCCTTACATTCAAAACCCCAACATGTGGTTTGACCACGAAATAAGCCAATCAACAAAACGGGAATCCCTACATCTCTCATATTTTCAGGGAGGGTAATCAAGTGGCAGATGCTCTCTCTAAACACGCTTTGAGTATTCCTTCTGATTTGTGGTGATCTTATATTCCTTCTTTCTGTTCTTTGTTAGTTGGTAATGACTATATGGGTAGAGAATCTTTCAGGTTTTCCTAGTTTTGTATTTCTTGTTTAGCTTGCGTGCCTCTGGGTTTTTTGGGGTTGTGTCCTATGTTTTCTGACGTTTTGAGGTTTATTTATTTTTTTCCTTTTTTCCTTTTTATATATATGTTCATGGATACTGTCTAGGGGTATTTCAGCATATGATCGCTTGTGATGCTTTTCCCCCTTAGGACAGTCCAATTTCATTTAAAACATATGTTCGTATTAACAAGTATAAAGTATTAGATCTTCTATTAGTTGTAACATTTTCTGTAGTTCTAGACCTACGTCTATTTTATGAATACATGAAGTAGATTAAAAACAAAAAAATCTACTAATTAATAAAACAATAGATAAAAAAAAATTACAAACAATAAAAAACAATGACCATTTAAAAATAGTTATTAAAAAAATTCATATTATAATAGTAAATAATAACAATAGATTTATATGAAATAAAGGTTGCGTTAAAAATGTCTTTATGTTATATTAACAAAGATAATTTGGTCTTTTAAAAGATTCGAGTGATGCTATTCACAATCCATCAAATATCTTTGAGTGATGCTATTAACAATCCACTTAATAGCTCTCTACACTATGTAAGGACCTCCATTTTAAGATTGACTTATTTTATGACAAACCACATTTGGGGATGATTTTATAATGGGTAGCTTAGGTCCTCAATGGCAAGCTGACACGTCCTAACCGGGTCTCTAATTACACTATGATGTATTCTAAATTACCACGGTTGTATAACTGGATGCGCGAGTGCTTCACCCTTTGTGTAAGGATTCCCATATCTTGATTGGCTTATTTCGTGGACAAACCACGTGTTGGGGATTGTATGTAAGGGTAGCTTAAGTGATTCATAATCAAGCTCAAGACCCTCTCATGTCCTCAAGGGACAAGCATGCTAAAGGTATAATTTCTAGTGCTTGGTTTTCTTTGAAGAGATTTAGTTATCACACACACACTTAGCATACTTGTTCTTGTGTGCATACTCTTCACATGTCACTTTACACACTAGCACTTTGTTTGATATCTTGTTGTGTGTATATGTGCTTAGTAATTCGTTTCCCGATAGTGTTCGGAAACATCCGCGCATGCACTAGAATGTGCTTGGTTTTACGCGAAGACCGCCCACGGAGAATGCTCTTGGCTTCTCCTTTAGATTCACCATCACTGGTGAATCGGCGGTTTGATCGGTGGCCTGGCCGCTGAATTGAAACCGCCATTTTAGTCCAGAAAGGTCTGGAGTGATTCTGCGGTTAGGATTGACAGCAACCGACCGCCGTTCGAAATCGCCGTTCATACCTGATCGATTTACATCTCTCGGGTTTGATTCTGCGGTTTAATCGGCGGTTTCGAAACCACCGAATGAAACCGCCGTTGTTCCCCTGTTCTTCTCGGGTTCAATTCGGCGGTTGTAAACGGCGGCCTAGCCGCCGATTGGTGCGTTTCAGGGGCAAACTTGTCTTTTCACATGCCCAATTCTTGATGTCTATAAATATCTTACTTTCTCATTCTCTGATTAAGTTCTTTGAGCCCTCAGAACCCTAAACTTCAAAGAGAGATTTTTGAGAAAAAATCAAATCAAGAACTCACATTTAAACACTCAAATCAAATCCTTTTTGCATCAAATTTCATCTTGCATTCATCCATGAATGGGTTTGCATCATCACAACATGCTTGGTAAGATTTTGATTAATTTAATCTTATTTTAGTATTTTACTATCAAGCATATTCTCTTTTAATTTATTTGTATGTTTTTGATCATATGATAAATACAAGAATAGAGAATTAATTGTGATGAATTGATTGAGTGTTATATTGTGATAGCTAATTAGGTTTTTGATTAATTTTGATTAGCTAAGCTATTTGACATGTCATTTAGCAATTGATATCTAGGGTTGATTTAAATTGATTATATCATCATCCTAGATAAGCATCTAAGGTTACCTAGCCTTGTTTGTTATTTGAATATTTATACATATTCACATAGGTTGCATAATCTCTTCATAGAGAATTAAGTCTCGAGGCTAAGATTGCTTAGGCCTCAAGCAATTGGACTAGAGCCACTTTTAAAGGCCCGAGTGGTAGAAGTGGGGGGTTATTGACCGGAGTGTTAGACGAGGTCTACATAGGTTGTAAACTCCATTTCAATTAGTGGATTTCGAGGTACGAGTGTGGCGCACTAAACAGCTCGTGGTTTTTCCCAGTGGTTGGGTTTCCACGTATACATCAAGTGTTATTTAAATTCCGCACTATATTACACTTGCTTATATTTTTGACTAGTAAGGGCATTTTCGTAAAATTGACTTGCATGTGAAAATTGGGTAATAATAGTTAAAATCTATTCACCCCCCTCTAGATATATTTATCATACACACCGAGCGTTATTGTATTACTTTCAATTGGTATCAGAGCGGGTTCCTAGATATACTTAGGTGATCCTAGCTCATTTTAGGTGTGCTTTACATTTGTGTGATTTTTGCTCATTCATACATTTTGCATTCATTTGAATTCATTTATTATATACAATGAGTGGATACGGTGGCAACCAAGAGGGTGCGTCAAGTACACGACCTCCTCTCCTCACCGGTGTGAATTATGCCTCATGGAAAGGCAAGATGGAGGCATAATTGTGTCAAATCTATGATAGGGCATGGATGACAATTGAAGATGGGTATGTGGCTCCTAAGATGACTCCCACGGGTGGTGGAGAAAAAGTACTCAAGCCTAAGGCTCAGTGGTCCACTGAAGAGTTTGAGACTTCAAAATGGAATAGGAAGGCTTGGCATGCTCTTCTATATGCAGTGGATGAAAATCAGTACAAACTGATTCAGAACACTAGGATAGCCAAGGAGGCATGGGATATTCTAGAGGTTGCACATGAAGGAACCGATGTTGTCAAGGATTCCAAGCTTCAAGTCCTTCAAACGCAATTTGAGTTGCTCAAGATGGAGGAGGACGAATGCTTCAATGACTTTGAAGTCAAGTTGATGGATATTGTAAATCAAAGCCATCAACTCGGTGACCCTTATACGGATAGGAGAGTCAAGCAAAAAATTATGAGGTCTCTCCCAACTAGGTTTGAAGCAAAAGTGACGGCTTTAGAAGAGAATAGCACTTATAAGGACATGAAGCCGAGCGAGGTAATTAGAAGACTCCTCGCCTATGAATGTAGGAAGGCTCCTAGCATTTCACCTCCTAAAAAGCAAAAAGGAATTGCTTTGAAAGCTTCCAAGGTTGTGAAGGAGGAAAAAGGTAACTCGGACGAAGACATGGCATTGTTGCTTAGAAGATTCAAGAAATTCGTCAAGTTCGAGAAGAAGGGCTTTGGATCTAAAGGCCAAGACTTGAAGAAAAAGGCTCCATTCAAGAGTTTTGAGCCTAGGCAAGAGAAGAGTGAAAAGAAAGGGGTCCAATGCTATGAGTGTGGCGGTATAGGACACATCTCACCCGATTGTGGGAATTTGAAGAACAAGATGGCAAAAGTGATGGCCGTCACGTGGAGTGAAAGTGATGACTCCGGAAAGGGAGACAAGTCATCAAGTGATGATGAGCTTACCATCGACTACACGACATTTGGGGCCACTTGTGTAGAAGATAAAGTTGTTGGTAAGAATGACTTGACTAATGATCCCATAGAAGAAAAAGATGAAGAAGTAGCTCTAGAGGTGATAGGCGAAGCTACTCATTGGGATATGGCTCTTATTGACTCAAAAGACCAAGGTGAAGGTCTTAATGAGGGAAATGACTCCATTAGTGAGAAGAAGAGTGAAGGAGATGACTCAAGTGAAGATGACTCCTTATCTAACTCTACAAATGGAAGTGTAGAGAAAATGGATATTAATGACTTTATAGTCAAGTGTGAAAGTTCATTGAAGAAGAACAATAGAAAGTTGAAGATTTTATAGAATGAAAATCTAGAGCTTTCAACACACAATGACCGCTTAAGTAAACAAGTGGAGGCATCCAAGATGATTGAAGACAAGCTAAGGGATGAGCTAGCTTTGTTTAAGAGGAATGAAGAAGGGTTGAAGAGAGAGCTTGATAAAGCTATAGAGTCATTGACTAGGATGACTACAAGCACCAAGAAACTTGACCACATTCTTGGTAGTGGAAAGAACCCTTATGACAAGAGAGGTATTGGGTATGAAGAAAGCAAGGAGATCACTACTCTAACCAAGACCGTCTTTGTCAAGAGTTTGAGCAAGATAGAAGCCTCGCTGGTGCACACTCCTAGGAAGAAAATTGATCTAGGACAATGTTCAAAAAGTGCACAAGTGAAGGAAGCTCCAAGGAGACAACCTCAAGCTCAAAAAGTTCCTTAACCTAACTTCCCTCACACTCAAATTCATCAAGGGAAGAGGCCAATCATGCAAAATGGATCAAGGAAGCAAGCTAGACCGGTTCAACAACAAAGAAGATTTGAACCCGCTCAACCATAAAGTCATGGGAAGGCTCCTATGTATGCACAAGGACATGGTATGAATTCTAAATTTGTCCCTACATGTCACTTTTGCGGTATTGATGGTCACATTAGACCAAATTGCTTTCATTTCATTAAATTATGTAGAATCAAAAGCATGATTGAAAAGAGAATGACAAGAGCTAGAATGCATGCTAATATGAAGGAAAATATTCATGTTCATGATCCTATTATTTCTAGTACTCTTGAACCATTGCCCACTAGGAAGAAAAATGTCATATCTGTGTGGATAAGGAAAAATGAACCAGCTTGCTATGAGACTAACAAGTCTCAAATATGTTTGAAAGTAAATAACAATAACGCTTGGTGTGTTCGAAATATATCTAGAGGAGGGGGGGGGGGGGGGGGGGGGGGGGGGGGGGGGGGGGGGTGTGAATAGATTTTAACTATTATTACCCAATTTTCGCATGCAAGTCAATTTTACGAAAATGCCCTTACTAGTAAAAAATACAAGCAAGTGTAATATAGTGCGGAATTTAAATAACACTTGATGTATACGTGGAAACCCAACCACTAGGAAAAACCACGGACTGTTTAGTGCGCCACACTCGGACCTCGAAATCCACTAATGGAAATGGAGTTTACAACCTATGTAGACGTCGTCTAACACTCTAGTCAATAACCCCCCACTTCTACCACTCGGGCCTTTAAAAGTGGCTCTAGTCCAATTGCTTGAGGCCTAAGCAACCTTAGCCTCAAGACTTAATTCTCTAAGAAGAGATTATGCAACCTATGTGAATATGTATAAATATTCAAATAACAAACAAGGCTAGGTAACCTTAGATGCTTATCTAGGATGATGAAGTAATCAATTTAAATCAACCCTAGATATCAATTGCTAAATGACATGTCAAATAGCTTAGCTAATCAAGATTAATGAAAAACCTAATTAGCTATCACAAAACAACACTCAATCAATTCATCACAATTAATTCTCTATTCTTGTATTTATCATATGATCAAAAACATACAATTAATTAAAAGAGAATACGCTTGATTAGTAAAATACTAAAATAAGATGAAATTAATCAAAATCTTACTAAGCATGTTGTGATGATGCAAACCCGATCATAGATGAATGCAAGATGAACTTTGATTCAAAAAGGATTTGATTTGAGTGTTTAAAGGTGAGTTCTTGATTTGATTTTTTCTCAAAAATCTCTCTTTGAAGTTTAGGGTTCTAATAACTCAATCCACTTTTTCAGAGAATGAGAAAGTAAGATATTTATAGACATCAAGAATTGGGCAAGTGAAAAGACAAGTTTGCCCTTGAAACGCACCGATCGGTGGTTTCAATCGGTAGCTAGGCCGCCGATCACGACCGCCGAATTAAACCCGTGAAGAACAGAGCATCAACGGCGGTTTCATTCGGCGGTTTCGTGACCGCCGATCCAACCGCCGAATTAGACCGAGAGATTAAAATCGATCAGGCATGAACGGCGGTTTCGAACGGTGGTCGTGACCGCCGATCGTGACCGTAGAATAGCTTCAGACCTGTCTGGACTGAAACAGCGGTTTCATTCGGCGGCTAGGCCACCGATCATAATCGCCGATCACCAACAATGGTGAAAACCAAGGAGAAGCCAAGGGCATTCTCCGTGGCGGTCTTCGTGCAAAACCAAGCACACATACGTGTGAGCGCGGACGTTTCCGAACACTATCGGGAAACGAATTACTAAGCACATATACACACAACAAGATATAAAACAAAGTGCTAGTGTGTAAAGTGACATGTGAAGAGTATGCACATAAATGCAAGTATGCTAAGTGTGTGTGTGCTTACTAAATCTCTTTAAAGAAAAATCAAGCACAAGAAATTATACCTTTGGCGTGCTTGTCCCTTGAGGTCTTGAAAGGGCCTTCGAGCATGAAGTTCAAACACCTAAACTACCCTTACATTATCAACCCCAACATGTGGTTTGTCCACGAAATAAGCCAATCAATATATGGGAATCCTTACAATCTCCCCCTTTGGCTATTTCGTGACAAAACCACCACTCACATTGATTTCTCACAACATAATAGAAACTACGGGTTTACTATGATTGTTCTACTTTACAAAGAGATATGTAAAAATAATTGAAGTCTTCAATCTCAAGTAGAACAATCAATCCTTGAAAGCAAAGTTTCTATACTTTCCAATTCAAGTAAAAAGTGAGATGAATCAAGTCAGAATTAGAACAAGCATTTGCATTCTAAGAATTTAAGCACAACTACAACATCATGTAAAAATTGTGAATGCAATGCTCCCCCTCAATGGGTTACTCCCCCTCAATGTATTGTCTCCCCAATATGCATAATTGCAACTCCCCTTACCACCATTCTACTCCCCCTTTTTGTCATGATATAGGCAAATGAGTAGTCCCCAACCGGGTCACTTAGCAAAGAGACATGATAGCATTCAAGTCATTTGCATAATCATAAAATGCACTTTATGCAACTCTATCAAATGGAGAGAAACAAGGAGATTTATTTTAGAATAAATGTGTGAATCAAAACATGCTTTGCATACAAGACATGTAGCATTCAAGTCCAAAATACAATGGTATTTGGCAAAGCGAATACAAAGGTTTCTAATAAGTATTCAAACCAATTTCACCAATGTCATGAGAGAAGCAAGGATATAGAGTTTTCATTGATTTTAGTATATGAGCAACTATATCCAACTTTATAAGCCAAACATGTCATGAGCAACTTTGCACCCTATTTGATTTTTCCGGGAATGAAACCCGTATGATAGTAGACATGTTCAACAAATAAAGAAAGAGAGACAATTTGGAATATAAATTCCTTTGAACGGATACAAGATCCTTTATTCATTTTGAGTCTCATAAGCTTTTTCACATAAGTTTTGCATTTAAAAATTGCAATCATCAATTCATGCTTTTTCATTTGAGCATGTCATTTGAATTTCATGCTTTTCATATGTCATTAGCATGTTATAAACAACTCATGCTTTTCAATTTTTTAAGCATGTCATTAAGAATCATCATGTCATGGAGATAACTATAGGTCATTCATATCATACTTCCTATGTAAATCTCCTAGTCCAAAAATGCATGTTTGAACATAAATATGACATGGATTGCAATACAAGCATTGATCACACTTATTGAATTGAAAACATATATACATATGTGCAACCAAGCTTACTCAAGCAATTAACAAAGAAGCATAAGATTTTTCAAATATTTGCATGCAACAAGTATACATGAGCTCTCTTTGCTTGAGTTCCCAATATGGGGTCAATATCATCCTTCATCAATGAAGGTCATGAGGTCCTATGGACCTCCCAAGTCCATTTGACTTGGTTGAACCTATTTGAGACTTGTTAGTCTCATAGCAAACGGGTTCATTTTTCCTTATCCACATAGATATGACATTTTTCTTCCTAGTGGACAATGGTTCAAGAGTACTAGAAATAATAGGATCATGAACATGAATATTTTCCTTCCTATTAGCATGCATTCTAGCTCTTGTCATTCTCTTTTCAATTATGCTTTTGATTCTACATAATTTAATGAAATGAAAGCAATTTGGTCTAATGTGACCATCAATACCACAAAAGTGACATGTAGGGATAAATTTAGATTTCATACCATGTCCTTGTGCATGCATAGGAGCCTTCCCACGACTTTGTGGTTGAGCGTGTTCAAATCTTCTTTGTTGTTGAACCGGTCTCGCTTGCTTCCTTGATCCATTTTGCATGATTGGCCTTTTCCCTTGATGAATATAAGCTTGAGGGAAGTTTGGTTGAGGAACTTTTTGAGCTTGAGGTTGTCTCCTAGGAGCTTCCTTCACATGTGCACTTCTTGAGCATTGTCCTAGATCGATTTTCTTCCTAGGTGTGTGCACCGGTGAGGCTTCATTCTTGCCCAAACTCTTGACAAAAATGGTCTTGGTTGGAGTAGTGATCTCCTTGCTTACTTTATACCCAATACCTTTCTTGTCACAAGGGTTCTTTCCACTACCAAGAATGTGGTCAAGTTTCTTGGTGCTTGTAGTCATCCTAGTCAATGACTCTATAGCTTCAACAAGCTCTCTCTTCAACCCTTCTTCATTCCTCTTAGACATAGCTAGCTCATCCCTTAGCTTGTCTTCAATCTTCTTGAATGGCTCCACTTGTTTACTTAAGTGGTCATTATTGTTAGGATTATGCTCAATAGCAAAGAGTGTAATAGTGTTTTTGACAATCTATTCATATTAATAATGTGATTTTTGGTTTAACAAATTTTATAGCATTTATAGTTTGAATATTATAATTGTCAAAAGTAAATAATCATAAGGTCAAAAGACTATGAGAAAAGAAGAATTGTTCGTACATCTGGATATGTATGTGGTAAACACAATTCTTTAGTTAGTCTTGAATAATGTTCACAACTTAAGTTAAAGGTTGGGCACCTTTATCTTGTTAAAGTTGTAGATTCTTTTACTGGCATTTGAGTGGGATCAAATGTGTTATGATGAGTCTAAAATCATCAAAGTGGCTTTGAGTAAAAGATCTAGTGCACTAGGTGCATTGAACTGGATCACAATGAAATACTTTATCTAGAACCGTCAGTAGATAAAAGTCTTTTCATTATCAGGACAATCAGAGAGTCTATCTTAATCCTGAGATAAATGATGGACTTATGGTTGCAAGTGTTATCATTTGAGTTATCAATGAGTACGATTATATAGCATAGTCTATCCTCGATAGTTTGGTGGTATTCATTTGTTAATCGATAGAGGACTTCATTTATAGACATGGACATCGTGGCTCCATTTATTAAATGAGAGTAGAATATCATTATATAGATGTTTTGAGGTATTGGATATTAAATCTTAACGTTAAGTTTTCAATAGTGTCTATTGAAACATGGCTTCTGGATAACTCAAAATATCCAAGTTCAAAATGTGGTCATATGAGGAAATATGGTAACTTGAAGAGCTATAGGTGGTCTATGAGCTCTTGGCGATTACTGATATTCTTCACGAGGATACACCATCTCTTATAAGATTGTCTAGGGTATGAATGAGAATCATTTACTTATTCCATCTTTATTTAAGAGTGCAATTTTAGTTCTTTAGTGGAATGAACTAAAATTAATAGATTGAACCTAAGTGAATCATTTGTTGATTGTGATTGGGTTATGTCTATTGTAGCTTAAATTTAGATAGGCCCGCTAAGATCCCCAATCCACACGGACTTGCATGGATCACTTGATATATTCTGCCGGACCAATTTATGGGTCCATCTAGAATTGTATTTAATATATTAAGAATATAATTTGCACATTATTTATTTAATGGGCTGATCAATTATATTAATATATTAATGAAAGGCATGTGAGCTTGTTTCTTCTAGTAAGAATGGGTCTGGTTCATATGTGTGCCTTTTATTAAGGTCCAATGGATTTAATAAAATAGAAAAACAATATATGTATATATATTAATATATATGGCACATGGCCGAGATATATATATGATATTATATTGTTTTATTTTTATTATTTGATTAAATGGAAATTAATTAATTGATTAATTAATTAATTAATTAAAAATCAAAATCTTTTTCTGACTAGGAAATATGTTTCTTAGTAGTATACTATTGTGGTAGTATAAATAAAATAAAAGACTTTATTTGGTAAGTAGATAAATAAGGGATTTATTTATCTAGTCAAATAAGGAAGTCTTTGATATAGTCACAAATACACTAAAGAGTTGGATTAGGGTTTGGAATTCTAAGGAAATCTACCTAGGGTTAGGATTTAAGTCAAAAGACACAAATCCTACATGGTAAAGGATTTCGGCCTCAATGTATAAATATATATGGCAATTAATTGCCGGAATATATAGATATATATATATATATATATATATATTTATTCTGTCAAATATATATAATATATGGTGCACAAGACATATATAATATACTGTGCAAGATTATCACACAAGACATATATTGTATATATATGAGGTATGCAGAAACCACAATATATATAGAATATAAAAGGCATGCAGAATCCGCAATATATAGATATGCATGCATAATGCGCTATATATATATATATATATTTTTTAATATGGTGCAGCTTTTATAAAATAGACCTAATATATATATTTGGAAAAAAGAGCATTCTGCGGCTAATAAGCATATATTCTTTGTATAGAATTCAAGAACCCTAGGTCTTTTGCTTGAGAATATTTTTCTTTTGCTTGAGAAAAATAATATCCAACTCTAGAGATTAGTGTGATAATTCGGCCAAGAGAGAAAAAGAGAAGAGATCGTTTTACTTCGATAGTGCACTAGTAGCTTATACATCAATAGGCTTTGTGCACAACTTCGAATAAGGTTCACGCGAGTTTCGATCATTAGATTGAGAATTCAAAAGTGACCGGAACGTTCTTTGTTATCTTTTGGAGGTTTTGTGACTAACGAAAATGAAAAAGTTTTGTTACCCATCCTCAGGTACACAATTCAAAGAGAAGGGAGACCACGCTCCTAGGTGATTCACGTTCGTGATTGGATTGGAAGATCTTGCGGATTACCATCGACGCAATGTCAATCGGATCACACGACAAAGGTATGATACTTTTAGTATATATATATGTTTAATTAATTAGAGGGTTAAGGTTCAAATTATGGAAAAATTTTAAACTATACTAACTCTATTTTTAGTCTCACTTCCGCTGCGTGCACTCGATTTTTCCCTACAATTATGTGTTGAAAATTCTAGATTTTCATCCTCTAAAATCTTCAATTTTCTATTGTTCTTCTCCAATGAACTTTCACACTTGACTATAAAGTCATTCACATCCATTTTCTCTACACTTCCATTTGTAGAGTTAGATGAGGAGTCATCTGCACTAGAGCTATCTCCTCCACTCTCCATCTCACCTATGGAGTCATTTCTATCATTAAGACCTTCACCTTGGTCTCTTGAGTCAATGAGAGTCATATCCCAATGAGTAGCTTCGCCTATCACCTCTAGATCTACTTCTTCATCTTTTTCTTCTATGGGATCACTAGTCAAGGCTTTCTTACCAACAACTCTATCTTCTACACAAGTGGCCCCAAATGCCTTATAGTTGATGGTAAGCTCATCATCACTTGATGACTTGTCTCCCTTTCCGGAGTCATCACTTTCACTCCACGTGGTGGCCATCACTTTTCCCATCTTGTTCTTCAAGTTCCCACAATCGGGTGAGATGTGATCTATACCACCACACTCATAGCATTGGACCCCTTTCTTTTCACTCTTCTCTTCCCTAGGCTCAAATTGTTAGGATTATGCTCAATAGCAAGAGTGTAATATTGTAATTAACAATCTTTTTCATATTAATAAAGTGATTTCTGGTTTAACAAATCTTATAGCATTTATAGTTTAATATTATAATTGTCAAAGTAAATAATCATAAGGTCTAAAGACTATGAGAAAAGAAGAATTGTTCGTACATCTGGATATG
Source organism: Acer yangbiense (assembly GCA_008009225.1). Taxonomy (NCBI): domain Eukaryota; kingdom Viridiplantae; phylum Streptophyta; class Magnoliopsida; order Sapindales; family Sapindaceae; genus Acer; species Acer yangbiense. Next base: position 35,539,837 of record CM017762.1, read on the forward strand.
TATGTGGTAGACACAATTCTTTAGTTAGTCTTGAATATTGTTCACAACTTAAGTTAAAGGTTGGGCACCTTTATCTTGTTAAAGTTGTAGAATTCTTTTGCTAGCATTTGAGTGGGATCAAATGAGATATGATAAGTTTAAAATCATCGGAGTGTCTTCGAGCAAAAGAATCTAGTGCATTGGGTTCATTGAACTGGATCACAATGAAAAGCTTTATCTAGAATCGTCAATAGATAATAGTCTTTTCATTATCAGGACAATCGGAGAGTCTATCTTAATCATGAGATAAATGATGGACTTATGGTTGCAAGTGATATCATTTGAGTTATCAATGAGTACGATTATATAACATAGTCTATCTTCGATAGTTTGGTGATATTCATTTGTTAATCGATAGAGGACTTCATTTATAGATATGGACATCGTGGCTCCATTTATTAAATGAGAGTATAATATCATCATATGGATGTTTTGAGGTAATTGGATATTAAATCTCAACGTTGAGTTTTCGATAGTGACTATTGAAAACATGGCTTCTGGACAAGTCAAAATATTCAAGTTCAAAACGTGGGCATATGAGTAAATATGGTAACTTGGAGAGTTATAGGCGGTCTATGAACTCTTGGCGATTACTGATATTAATCACGAGGATACACTATCTCCAATATGATTGTCTAGGGTTATGAAAGAGGAACATCTTCCTTTTCTATCTTTATTTAAGAGTTCAATTTCAGCTCTTTAGTGGAATGAGTTAAAATTAATGGATCGGACCTAAGTGAATCATTTGTTGATTGTGATTAGGTTGTGTCTATTGAAGCTTAAATTTAGATAGCCCGCCAAGATCCCCAATCCACACGGACTTGCATGGATCACTTGATATATTCTACCGGACCAATTTAAGAGTCCATCTAGAATTGCATTTAATATATTAAGAATATAATTTGCACATTAATTATTTAATGGGCTGCTCAATTATATTTATATATTAATGAATGGCATGTGGGCTTGTTTCTTTTAGTAAGAATGGGTCTGGTTCACATGTAGGCTTTTTATTTAAAGTCTAATGGATTAAATGAAATAAGAAAATAATATATGGCCCATTTTATACATGTGGGGCGGCAAGGTTGAAATATTAACCTAACATATTATTTTGTTTCATTGTTTAATTAAATAAGAATTAATTAATTTATTAATTAATTGTTTAATTAAGAAACAAATCTTTTTCTGTTCAGGAAATATATTTCCTAGAGTTATACTAAAAGTAAAAGACTTGTTTGATAAGAAAATAAATAATTAAGTTTATTTATTTAATCAAATAAGAAGTCTTTTTATTTAGTCAATAAAAGAATAAAAATACTTGTGAGTTGAATTAGGGTTAGGAGTCTAATTAACATGTGAATTAGGGTACAACACAAATCCTTTTTTGTAAAGGAAATTTGGCAACCCTAATTGGACCACATGGAGATTTCGGCCAACCTTAAAAGGAAGAGGAGAAAAATTTCGGCCACCCTATATAACACTTGTTATAGAATTCGGCCACCCTACTTGTTGATTGATTCAATTTTCTTCTTCTTCTAAACTCATAGAAAAGTATTAGATTTTATTCTACTAAAACATAAAAGAAAAGAAAAAGATTATTCTTTTGATGGTACACTAATTGCTTGTTCATCAATAAGCTTGTGTGTACAACATCGAATTAGGTTCACGCGAGTTTCGATCATTAGATTGAGAACTCATAAGTCACCGGAATAATCTTTGTATTCTTTTAATTGTTTTGTGACTAACAAATGAAAAAGAAAAGTTTGTTTGTCCATTCTCAGGTTTGCAATTCAAAGAAAAAGGGAGACCACGCTCCTAGGTGATTCACGTTCGTGCTAGGATTGAAGATCTTGCGGATTACCATCGACGTAAGTCAATCGGATCACGCGACAAAAGGTATTCAACTTTTGTTACTTTATATATGGTTAATTAATTAAAGGGGTTAAGGTTTATAAAAAGGAAAAATTTTAAAACATACTAAATCTATTTTTAGTCTCGCTTCCGCTGCGTTGACCGTATTTTTTCCTACAATTGGTATCAGAGCCTAGGTTGTACCCTTTTAATTGATTAACGTATATATACGTGAATCGATTTCTTTTTATTGTGATTATGCATGTTTAGAAAGAGATGGCACTCTAGGTATTCGCATATATAATTACATGTGAATGTATGGATTTATATATGTTATTATTTTATTATGTGGATTGTTATTGCTCGATTTTGGTCCTAGATTTTCAATGTAATTTTTGTTATGGAATTGTAACAAGAAGGGTGGTCTATCATCGCCATAATTCCTTCTTGGTAGTTGCTAGGTTTTCTTTTAATTTTTTTTTTTGTGCAGTAATTTTACTGCAGTTTTTTTTTTTTAATTTAATTTTATGTGCAGTGTTTTTTTTTGTAAAAGTACTGCAGTGAATAAAAAAAAAATAAAAAAATACTGCAGTATTTTATTAGTTTAAATACTGCTGTAGTATGTTCGAGTAATGAAGATTCGAAGACTTGAAGAAAAAGGAAGCAACCGGAACCAAGAACGAGCACCGTGCGCACCCTAGGAGTCACTACAAAAAAAATTGGCTATTGGGACGATTTTTTTTTCGTCCCTATAGGTCAAAAATCGTCCCAAGAGGTCTATTGGGACGAATAAAATTCGTCCCAAAATCCGTCGCCTCAGGTGGGTCACAACAGCTTCTTTGGGACGAAAATTGAAATTCGTCCCTTTAAACTCTCTATAGGGACGATTTTTATTCGTCCCAATTGATAATGTATAAGGACGAAATTATTCGTCCCAATAGACATTTTTAGGGACGTCCCCTTTGATAACCTATAGGGATGAAATATTTCGTCCCTTTAAATAATATTTCGTCCCTTTAGATACTCTATAGGGACGAAATTTAAAAAAAAAAATTTAAAAGAATTAAAAAAATTGGTTCTTTGCCTTCAAATGAAAGCCAACCCACGACCCACCCACCAGCATGCCCACACCCACACCCCACGACCCACCCACCATGCTGAAATCACAATTTTAATTGTGATTGCTTGGTGTCGAATCTGGCACACTCATGATATAAGTGCCTTATCCACCACGTTGTTACTTTGATTGTGATGATAAAAGCATAATATATATATATATATATATATAATCTCTACTTGTTATTAAATTTTTATTAATTATTTTTCAATCAAAATTTTTTTTAGATTGATTCCACTAATTTAAATTTTATTTCTATATGATAAATAAATTAATATTAAAAAACGTTTATTATAACATTTAATTAAATTATTTTGTCAGATCAAAGGGTCAATCGTTAATCATACTCGGAATTACACATGACTCAGCTTCCAATTCTCGATTCGGAACCAGCGGTTTCAATTTTCGATTTGGGTTTACAAAAGACTCGAAGAACAAAATGAAAAGGCTCAACAATGGAAGATTCAAAACCAAAAAAATCTTCGGGGGCACTGCCCCCACACCTCCAAATGCGTTTGCGTAAAGCCACTAAACTAATTATCCAATGATGTTCAACCTCCGTTGGAGGTCTGTTTAATAGACCTCTATGAAGAAGATGAAAGAATAATAATAATAAAATAAAATAAAAAAACTTTAAAGTAAGAGAATTTGTGTAAAGTAAGGGCATTTTGGTCCGTTCATCATAATAGGTGTCTTTTAAACTTAAGTTATTAAAGTGGTGACTTTCTTACAAAACCACTTTAAAAATGCGACATTTTCCACCATTTCCACATTTTGGTTTTCGATTTGGAACTAGCGGTTCCAGTTTCGGTTCCAATGATTCAGTTCCTTTTTAAAAAAATAATAGAAAACCTTTCAAGACTAATAGCTATTGATCCTTATGAAGAACTTATTGGGAAAAAACAAAATTCATTTCGATAGAGAACCACTTTGGACGAACCAAATGATCCATATTGTATCATTTTCTAATTTATATGGTAATTTAATTATTAATATATCTTTAAGGAAAAAACTTTAAAAAAAATCAAGAATTTTAAACAAAATTAATTAATTATTATAATTTTAAATAAAAAGAAAACCTATTGGGACGAAACTAATTTGTCCCAATAGACAGTCTATTGGGACGGATTACGTATTTCGTCCCAGTAGACATCCAATTGGGACGACAATAATTCGTCCCTAAAGGTCAATAAAATTAAATAATCATTATAATTTTAAATTAAAAAAACCTATTGGGAAGAAACAAATTCATCCCTATAGATCAACAAAATTTATTAATTTTAAATAAAAAGAAAACATATTGGGACGAAATAATTTCGTCCCAATAGGTATTCTGTTGGGACGAAAGATTTATGTCGTCCCAATAGATGCCTTATTGGGATGAAAATAATTCGTCCCTAAAGGTCAACAAAATTTATTAACTATTATCATTTTAAATAAAAAAAAAACCTATTGGGACGAAATAAATTCGTCCCAATATACAGTCTATTGGGACGAATTCTGTATTTCGTCCCAATAGGACAAGTCTATTGGGACGAATTATTTATTTCGTCCCAATAGATACCTTATTGGGACGAAATTTTGAATTCGTCCCAGTAGACTTTCTATTGGGACGAAATTTATGTCGTCCGGTCTATTGGGACGAAATAAAAACGTCCCAAAAGAATTTCATCCCAATAGGGCTTTTTTCTTGTAGTGAGTGGATTGGGCTGCGCATGGCAAGCCCAAATCTTGGTGGGCTGCGCACAACAGCCCCTTTGTGGGGTTGTGGGGTGTGCTCGCCCATGGGAGGAAGCCGAAGGATGAGCGTATGGTTGATGGCCACTTGAAGATCTTGTATTCCTAAACAATTGTAATTTACTTGCTTTTCTAGGATGGACCAAAATTGTTGCTATTTATTTTATGCTTAAATATTACAATATTTGTTATTGTATGATAACATGACATATAGAATAGGAGTGCCACTTATATATCTCTTTTGGTATGAACATGCATTGAATGATTTAGGTATCTAAATTGGCATCTAGATAACTTGGTAAATCATGCTATGGGATTTAATCACACGCCTTAAATAATTGAGTGGGAGAATGTGTTTTGTAACACCTATGGCCTCCAAGGTTAGTTGAGCTTTATTATTTATTGGTAATCCCCCCAAGGGGCGTCCATGAATGGAATTTAGCAACATACTTCCTTACAAGGATAGACTAGACAATGGACTCAAACGAGATCTACTCCCCAAGGAGGAATTTTCGTGAGAGAAAATTGAGGGTCGATATCTTGGTAACCACTCAATGTAATTTTATTGATATCCTCCCAAGAGTTCTTGTCAGTTAAATTGCAAGGATAAAATTGAAAACGCTGGTTGTTATGTCAACAATTAGGTGGGACCTAGTCTAACTAGTAAATGGTGCGAACTCCCAAAGGAGGCGTAACATTTATGGGTGTTGGATCACCGTTGAATTTTTATGATTGAGTTATTTATTTAATTCAAGATAAATATTTAAAAGTGCTTTATCATGATTATTTACTTATATATGTTTTGTTTTATTTAGAAATCATGACCCCATCACTTATGAACATCCTGAAAGACAACACTTTAACTGGAGATAATTATGTCACATGGAAAAGGAAAATTGGGTTGTTGCTGCAAAGTGAAAAACATAAGTTTGTTCTAACTACTCCTAAACCACCTGCTCCTAATAATGAATCTAGCATAATGTATAGAGATGAGTATGAGCAGTGGAAGACTTCAGATGATATGGCCAAATGTTATATTATGGCCACTATCTTTGATGTGTTGCAACAGCAGCATGAAGGAATGGAGTCCGCTGCTAATATAATGATGTCTCTAGAGGAGATGTTTGCTATGAAGTCCAGGACGACTAAGAGAGAGGCAGTGACTGCTTTTATGAATCTTAGGATGAAACCTGGAAAGGCTGTGAAGGATCACATGATGAAAGTCATAGCACATCTCAACATTGCTGAACTGCATGGCGCTGAGATAGATGGTGAGACAAAAATTGATATTGTTGTCAATTCATTGTCAGATTCCTTTGGTCAGTTCAAATTGGACTACACTTTGAACAAAAAGGAATACACCTTACAAGGCCTGATGCAAGATGTTCAAAGTGCTGAAAAGATCCTTGTGAAAAGCAAAGGTCAAGAGATTCATATGGTTGGTAAAGTTGCTACTGTTAAGGCCCGTCAGAAGGTCAAGAAACAACAGAAGAAAAAGAAACTTGGGCCTACCAAGAAGGAGACCAAGAAAGTAACCAAGATCAAAGGAAAATGCTTCCTTTGTGGTGAAAAGGGACATTGGAAAAGAAATTGCCCAAAGTCCCAGAATAAGAAGGAAAAAGGTAATGTTAATTATCTTGAAACATGTTTTCTGGCAGATTCTACTGATTCTTGGATCATAGACTCTGGAGCCACTAATCATGTTTATTATTCCTTGCAGGGGTTCCAAGAAAGGAGAAGGCTGAGTAAGAATGAAATCAATTTGCGCTTGGGCAACGGAACGTTAGTGTCTGCAAGTGCAGTGGGAGATATTAGAGTTTATTTGGATTCTAGAAGGCATTTAGATTTGATAGACGTTTATTATGTACCTCAATTCAAGAGGAATTTAATTTCAGTTTTGTGTTTAAATAAATTTGGATATTCGGTTACTTTTAATAAAGTTTTTATTATTAGTAAGAATGACAAAATTATTTGCCAAGGTACATTGGAAAATGGTCTATACTTCTTGCATAGAAATATCTCTCACTCGTTAGACACAGAATTAACGGAACCTGATCATAAAAGAGTGAACTTATCAATAGATGAAACCTACCTATGGCATTTACGCCTAGGTCATATTAACCTTAATAGGATTAAAAGATTGGTATGTGACGGACCTTTAAGTGACTTAAAGGTTGATGATCTACCAACTTGTGAATATTGTTTGGAAGGTAAAATGACCAAAAGGTCGTTCTCAGCCAAAGGTACAAGATCCACTGAATGTTTAGGATTGATACACACTGATGTGTGTGGACCTATGAGCATTCAAGCTAGAGGTGGATATGAGTACTTCATCACCTTCACAGATGATTACTCGAGATTTGGCTATGTGTATCTCATGCGACATAAGTCGGATGCTTTTGACATGTTCAAAGCATTCAAAGCTGAAGTAGAAAATCAGCTTGAGAAACACATAAAAATCTTGAGATCTGATCGTGGTGGAGAATATCTATCTGGTGAGTTTCAACAATATCTTATTGATAATGGGATAGTTTCTCAGTTTTTTGCACCAGGTACACCTCAACAGAATGGGGTAGTAGAAAGGAGAAATAGAACTCTTTTGGATATGGTTAGGTCTATGTTGAGTTATTCAACACTTCCTATTTATTTTTGGGGATATGCTTTACAAACTGCTATATACATTCTAAACGATGTACCATCTAAGTTCGTTCCTAAAACACCGCATGAGTTGTGGACTGGGCGCAAGTTTAGTTTACAACACTAAAAAATATTTGGTTGTCCTACGCATGTGTTAAAAGGAAAGACAGAAAAGATGGAGTCCCGTTCGGAAACATGTATATTTGTAGGGTATCCAAAAGAAACTAAAGGATATTATTCCTTCAGATCTTAAAGTATTTGTTTCGACAAATGCTAAATTTCTGGAAAAGGACTATATGAATGATTTTGTGCCTAGAAGTAGAATTGTCCTGAATGAGATGTCAAGAGATACAATTCCATGAGAGGTTACACAACCTAACCCAATTGTAAGTTCCGATCCAACACAAGATCAACAACCTACCATTCCTTGTCATAGTGGGAGGGTTAGAACACAACCTAAAAGATACATCGGTCTGGGAGAATCAGTGGAGAATCTCCCGGACGACGATGATCCCTACACGTATAAGGAAGCAATGGAGGATGTTGATAGTCGCCATTGGTAAAAGGCAATGCAATCTGAGATTGAATCTATGTTCGATAACAAAGTCTGGTCCCTTGTAGACTTTCCTAAAGGGATAAAACCCATTGGGTGCAAGTGGGTATACAAGAGGAAAAGAGGTATGGATGGAAATGTGGAAACCTTTAAATCTAGATTGGTAGCTAAAGGGTATACACAGAAAGAAGGTATCGATTACGAGGAAACCTTCTCTCCTGTGGCCATGCTTAAATCCATTAGGATACTCTTGTCCATTGCAGCATCTTTAGATCTAGAGATTTGGCAAATGGACGTCAAGACAGCTTTCCTTAATGGAAGTCTTGACGAAAGCATCTACATGATGCAACCAGAAGGATTCATTGAAAAGGGCCAAATGGAAAAGGTATGCAAGTTACAGAAATCCATATATGGATTAAAGCAAGCATCCAGATCCTGGAACATAAGGTTCGATCAAGCTGTCAAAGATTTTGGATTTATTCAGAATCCTGACGAACCTTGTGTATACAAAAGGATTAAGGGCGACAAGTTGGTTTTCCTGATTCTTTATGTTGATGATATACTACTCATTGGAAACGATGTAGGAGTATTGACATCAGTAAAAGAATGGTTAGCAAAACAATTTGATATGAAGGACTTAGGAGAAGCAAGTTTTATTCTAGGTATCCAAGTCATAAGGGATAGAAAGAATAAAACGATTGCATTATCCCAAGCTTCATACATAGACAAGATCTTGTCTAGATTTTCCATGCAGGATTCCAAGAAAGGTATGTTACCTTTCAGACATGGAATCAAACTTTCTAAGGAACAAGTTCCAAAGAATGAGCATGAAGAGCAATTCATGAGTAGGGTTCCATATGCCTCGGCAGTTGGAAGTCTCATGTATGCAATGCTCTGCACTAGACCAGATATTTATTTTGCTGTTGGCATAGTTAGCAGGTTTTAATCGAAACCTGGTCCTGATCACTGGACGGCAGTCAAGCATATTTCCAAGTATCTTAAGAGAACGAGAGATAATATGCTTGTATACTCTGGAGGGGATTTAATTCCTGTTGGGTATACAGATTCTGATTTCCAATCAGATTCTGATTCCAGAAAATCCACATCGGGGGCCGTGTTTACTATTGGAGGAGGAGCAGTCATATGGAGGAGTATCAAGCAATCTTGTATTGCTGATTCCACCATGGAAGCTGAGTATGTTGCTGCATGCGAGGTTGCCAAAGAGGCTATTTGGCTCCGCCAATTCTTGATTGACTTGGAAGTGGTTCCTAGTGCAAATAAGCAGATCACTATCTACTGTGACAACAGTGGAGCAGTGGCTAATTCGAAAGAACCAAGAAGTCACAAGAGAGGAAAACACATTGAAAGAAAGTATCATCTTTTAAGGGAGATTGTTCAAAGAGGTGATGTGATGATTACCAAAATCGCGTTAGAAGAACATCTAGCAGATCCCTTCACAAAGGCTCTACCTCAGAAGAGTTTTGATGGGCATCTAGAGAACATGGGCTTAAGAGATATGACACATTTGCTATAGCATAAGTGGGAGATTGTTAGGATTATGCTCAATAGCAAGAGTGTAATATTGTAATTAACAATCTTTTTCATATCAATAAAGTGATTTCTGGTTTAACAAATCTTATAGCATTTATAGTTTAATATTATAATTGTCAAAGTAAATAATCATAAGGTCTAAAGACTATGAGAAAAGAAGAATTGTTCGTACATCTGGATATGTATGTGGTAGACACAATTCTTTAGTTAGTCTTGAATATTGTTCACAACTTAAGTTAAAGGTTGGGCACCTTTATCTTGTTAAAGTTGTAGAATTCTTTTGCTAGCATTTGAGTGGGATCAAATGAGATATGATGAGTCTAAAATCATTGGAGTGTCTTCATTCGGCGGTTTCGTGACTGCCGATCCAACCGCCGATCCAACCGCCGAATTAGACCGAGAGATTAAAATCGATCAGGTATGAATGGCGGTTTCGAATGGCGGTCGTGACCGCCGATCGTGACTGCAGAATAGCTTCAGACCTGTCTAGACTGAAACGGCGGTTTCATTCGGCGGCCAGGCCGTCGATCATAACCGCCGATCACCAATAATGGTGAAAACCAATGAGAAGCCAAGGGCATTCTCCGTGGGCGGTCTTCGCGTAAAACCAAGCACACATACGTGTGAGCACGGACGTTTTCGTACACTATCGAGAAACGAATTACTAAGCACATATACACACAACAAGATATAAAACAAAGTGCTAGTGTGTAAAGTGACATGTGAAGAGTATGCACATAAATGCAAGTATGCTAAGTGTGTGTGTGCTTACTAAATCTCTTCAAAGAAAAATCAAGCACAAGAAATTATACCTTTGGCGTGCTTGTCCCTTGAGGTCTTGAAAGGGCCTTCGAGCATGAAGTTCAAACACCTAAACTACCCTTACATTATCAACCCCAACATGTGGTTTGTCTACGAAATAAGCTAATCAATTTATGGGAATCCTTACAAGGTTCAACCAAGTCAAATGGACTTGGGAGGTCCATAGGACCTCATGACCTTCATTGATGAAGGATGATGATGACCCCATATGGGGAACTCAAGCAAAGAGAGCTAATGCATACTTGTTGCATGCAAATATTTGAAAAATCTTATGCTTCTTTGTTGATTGCTTGAGTAAGCTTGGTTGCACATATGTATATATGTTCCAATTCAATAAGTGTGAACCATGCTTGTCTAGAATCCATGTCATATTTATGTTCAAACATGCTTTTTTGGACTAGGAGATTTACATAGGAAGTATGATATGAATGACCTATAGTTATCTCCATGACATGATGATTCTTAATGACATGCTTAAAAATTGAAAAGCATGAGTTGTTTTTATAACATGCTAATGACATATGAAAAGCATGAAATTCAAATGACATGCTCAAATGAAAAAGCATGAATTGATGATTGCAATTTTTAAATGCAAAACTTGTGTGAAAAAGCTTATGAGACTCAAAATGAATAAAGGATCTTGTATCCGTTCAAAGGAATTTATATTCCAAATTGTCTCTCTTTCTTTATTTGTTGAACATGTCTACTATCATACGGGTTTCATTCCCGGAAAAATCAAATAGGGTGCAAAGTTGCTCATGACATGTTTGGCTTATAAAGATGGATATAGTTGCTCATAAATTAAAATCAATGAAAACTCTATATCCTTGCTTCTCTCATGACATTGGTGAAATTGGTTTGAATTCTTATTAGAAACCTTTGTCATTTGTGAAAGTATACAAACGTAGTTAAATTGCTTAAAGCATACCTAGAGAGGGGGGGGGGGGGGGGGGGGGGGGGGGGGGGGGGGGTGAATAGGTTTTTACACCTTTTTTCAAACCCTTGAACAAACTTTCGTTTGTCCCTCAAGGTAGCCTTACACACAACAAAATAAGCCAAGGAAGACATACATAGACAGTACGAGAATACAATCATGAGAGCAAGGTCTAAGTATATCATCTAGTTATGTGAGGTATAAGAACAAATAAACACAACAACAAAGTAAGCTTGTATTTCAATAAATGTTCAATGAGTTACAAGAGTGATCAAATATCACTATACAAAAATTACAATATACAAAAGAATCATAGATACAAAAATGATCAAAAGAATGAATCCACAAATCACACTATACAAAGTCTTGCTTCACAATACATCATAAGTGAATATTATGAATCAAGATAATAAAATATACAATTAAAATATAAGAGAAAGAGATAGAAAGAATTAACACAAGAGATTTTTTAACGTGATAAAACCTCCAAGGAGGAAACATCCACGGGTTGAACTACAACCATTGGGTACTATATTATTGGAAAGTAAACATAAAACATTCACAAAGTGACCAATCTTTAGCTCACCCAACCTAGTGAAGTCTAAGCCTACCCAACCCTATTGGAAAGTGTGAAATCCATCAATGATGCGAAACCACCATATATTGGACAACACACAAAACCAACATCGATGGTAGATTAGAAATCCCTTAAGAGTGCATACACCTCCCGTGTACCCCGCTCTATCGGAGTCTATGTCTAACCATACGCCTAGGCCTACCAATATATTAGCCAACTCCCTATCCAAGGCACTCTTGCCTCTAGGGAGCCTCCCATGCATGACTATCCGAGTCCTCCCGACTCTAGCCATGACTTCTTGCTTACCTATCCGAGTCATCCCGACTCTAGGCAAGTCTTCTTGCTTGGCTATCCGAGTCACCCCGACTCTAACCAAGACTTCATGCCTTTTACAAGGACTTCCTAGTGTGATCATGTGAATGCAAATGATGCAAACAATCAAATCAACATAGAACATGTGATCAATACATTCTATGGTACAAATAGACCTAAACATGTGATAACACATTCAACAAAAGTCTAGATGCAAAATACGAGAATAAAACCTAAGCATGTGAAACACCAAATACATAAGCTCAAAGTCTCATTCACATATACAACACTTGAATCAAAATATATTCATGAAGTACAAGTTCAAGATGCAATCAACATACAATAAAATGCTAGATATATGAGATTTAATCAATCAATATTCTAGCTAAAAATATAGAGCAAGGATTCAAGATATAAATCAATCAAATCCTAGATTGCTCTAAAACACAAACTGTAGGGAAAAATACGGTCAACGCAGCGGAAGCGAGACTAAAATCGAGTTTAGTATAGTTTGAAATTTTTCCATAATTTTAACCTTAACCCTCTAATTAATTAACATATAATACTAAAGATATCATACCTTTGTCGCGTGATCCGATTGACATTGCGTCGATGGTAATCCGTAAGATCTTCCAATCCAATCACGAACGTGAATCACCTAGGAGCGTGGTCTCCCTTCTCTTTGAATTGTGTACCTGAGGATGGATTAACAAAACTTTTTCTTTTTCGTTAGTCACAATAAATTCCAAGAGGCTACAAAGAATGTTCCGGTCACTTTTGAATTCACAATTGTTAGATCGAAACTCGCATGAACCTTATTCGAAATTGTGCACAAAACCTTTTGATATAAAAGTTACTAGTGCACTATCGAAATAAGAACAAACTTTTCTCTCTTTTCCTCTTGGCCGAATTCTCACACTAGTCTAAGAGTTGGATTCTATTTTTCTCAAGCAAAAGAAAAAACTCTCAAGCCTTGCATTAGGGTTAGCCTTATTCTTTATATATATATAATGCGGCACTCACATTCAGGTTGCAAGAATAATATATATGTTGCGGCACCCAAATTCAACCTTTAATAATATATTTATATCATAAGTATTGCACGCCTAAATCAGTGCATACTAATACTGCACGCCTAAATATATATATATATATATATATATATTTTGAAATTAATTCTACATGCCTTATAATACATATATATTTTCGGCCCTGTGCACATATATATTTAATATATATTTATATATTGTGGCAAAAATCCTCTACCATGCAGGATTTGTCTTTTGACTTAAATCCTAACCCTAGGTAGATTTCCTTAGAATTCCAAACCCTAATCCAACTCTTTAGTGTATTTGTGACTATATCAAAGACTTCCTAATTTGACTAGATAAATAAATTTTCTTTATTTATCTACTTACCAAATAAAGTCTTTAATATTTATTAAACTACCACAATAGTATACTACTAAGAAACATATTTCCTAGTCAGAAAAAGATTTTGATTTTTAATTATATAATTAAATAATCAATTAATTAATTTCCATTTAATCAAATAATAAAAATAAAACAATATAATATTATATATATATCTTGGCCATGTGCCATATATATTAATATATCTATATATTGTTTATTTTATTTTATTAAATCCATTGGATCTTAATAAAAGGCCTACATGTGAACTAGGCCCATTCTTACTAAAAGAAACAAGTCCACATGCCTTTCATTAATATATTAATATAATTGATTAGCCCATTAAATAAATAATGTGCAAATTATATTCTAAATATATTAAATACAATTCTAGATGGACCCATAAATTGGTCCGGTAGAATATATCAAGTGATCCATGCAAGTCCGTGTGGATTGGGGATCTTGGCGGGCCTATCTAAATTTAAGCTCCAATAGACATAACCCAATCACAATCAACAAATGATTCACTTAGGTTCAATCTATTAATTTTAGTTCATTCCACTAAAGAACTAAAATTGCACTCTTAAATAAAGATGGAATAAGTAAATGATTCTCATTCATACCCTAGACAATCTTATTGGAGATGGTGTATCCTCGTGAAGAATATCAGTAATTGCCAAGAGCTCATAGACCGCCTATAGCTCTCCAAGTTACCATATTTACTCATATGACCACATTTTGAACTTGGATATTTTGACTTGTCTAGAAGCCATGTTTCAATAGACTCTATCGAAAACTTAACGTTAAGATTCAATATCCAATACCTCAAAACATCCATATGATGATATTCTACTCTCATTTAATAAATGGAGCCACGATGTCCATATCTATAAATGAAGTCCTCTATTGATTTACAAATGAATATCACCAAACTATCGAGGATAGACTATGCGTTATAATCGTACTCATTGATAACTCAAATGATATCATTTGCAACCATAAGTCCATCATTTATCTCAGGATTAAGATAGACTCTCCGATTGTCCTGATAATGAAAAGACTATTATCTATTGACGGTTCTAGAAAAAGCTTTTCATTGTGATCCAGTTCAATGCACCCAGTGCACTAGATCCTTTTGCTCGAAGACACTCCGATGATTTTAGACTCATCATATCTCATTTGATCCCACTCAAATGCTAGCAAAAGAATTCTACAACTTTAACAAGATAAAGGTGCCCAACCTTTAACTTAAGTTGTGAACATTATTCAAGACTAACTAAAGAATTGTGTCTACCTCATACATATCCAGATGTACGAACAATTCTTTTTTTCTCATAGTCTTTTGACCTTATGATTATTTACTTTTGACAATTATAATAATTAAACTATAAATGCTATAAGATTTGTTAAACCAGAAATCACATTATTAATATGAATAGATTGTCAAAAACACTATTACACTCTTGCTATTGAGCATAATCCTAACACAAACAAATACACAAATCCTAGATTTCATCAATCAAAGGATCAAATCAAATCTCAAGGTCATTTATCACAAAATTGATTCAATCAAGTCACAAATAACCTAAGATGCCATTCTAATCACAATACAACTCACAAACATGTGGATAACCTAGAATCATAGAAACTAGTCCATATAGTCTATAAATTGACTTTCAATTAGAATGATTTTCAAGCTACCTTTCTCAATAGCTTTTACCAAACATAAACATAGATATAGAAGAAGAAAGCCCAATCAAATTGAAGGTTAAAAAGAAAGAAATCCCAAAGATAAGTCCAATACCTTTTATTCACGAGCTGGTTCGGAAATCAGTGTGGAACCACCAGAAATCTTGATCAACCAGCCACCAAACAACTTGGAAATGATAAAGAACTCAAATACGAACACTCTCCAATTTGAATCGCTCAAATCCGACTTCGGATGAGGAAGATATGGTGTTTTGAAGTTATGAAATTCTGGAGAGATTCTGACAGGAAAACACAATTTTTTTCTTCTTGAAATCAAATGGAGAGAGAAGGAGATTGAAGACCAATCACATGAGGCCACGTCACCCCCTGGCCGTGGGGGGCGCGTGGGCCTCACGGGGGCAGAGAGCCCCCTTGGCCGTGGGGCCCACGGCCTCCCTTACGGCCAGCAGCCCCTCTCGTGCGCTCCCTCGGTTCTTCAGCCCGTATCTTGGGTATCTGAACTCTGATTTCAAATCCATTTTCGGATTATGAACCGTGACTCTCTTACGCACGACGAAGACTACACAACTTTGAAAAATGGTTGAGAAATCATCTCGGAGAACGACGATGAAGTCAACTCAACGAATGAGAACGAAAAGTAGCGTAGCTACATCGTTTGGACTCGAAACTACATGAATGAGTAACCGAAATGACCAGAACTCAAAAAGACATCAAATAAGAACATGTTCAAGTCCACATACAAAAATATAAAAACATACAAGCACAAATACACACACATATGCTAATTTCCGGACATAGTCCTAGAAAAAGCAATAAACAAAATATTACCAATATAGTATGAATGCATGAGCATATTTTGTCAAGTGTGTGAAAGTGAAACATAAGTGATGTTTAATCATGAAGGAACACACAAGAATGCTATGTGTGTGTGTGTGCCTAGCCTTGTAAGAGATATGAGGTCCTTTATTACCTTTGTCGAACAATGACGCACGAATCTCTTAAAAGCCGGCTTCTTGAATGAATTCTGGTTGAGACATCCTTCGTCTTCTTAATTCTTGAATACGAACCACTAAACATTACAAGAGAAACACATTTTGATATGGAATTTATGCCAACACAAACTATAAACCTTACAATTTGCTTTGCCAAATACCATTGTATTTTGGACTTGAATGCTACATGTCTTGTATGCAAAGCATGTTTTGATTCACACATTTATTTTAAATAAATCTCCTTGTTTCTCTCCAATTGATTGAGTTGCATAAAGTTGATTATATGATTATGCAAGTATATAGTTTGCTACTATCTCTCGTTGCTAAGTGACCCGGTTGGGGACTACTCCTTTGCCTATATCATGACAAAAAGGGGGAGTAGAATGGTGGTAAGGGGAGTTGCAAATTGTGGTAGCAATTATAGTAGAAAATCATAGTAGACCCGTAGTTTCTATTATGTTGTGAGAAATCAATGTGAGTGGTGGTTTTGTCACAAAATAGCCAAATGGGGAGATTGTAAGGATTCCCATATCTTGATTGGCTTATTTCGTGGACAAACCACTTGTTGGGGTTGTTTGTGTAAGGGTAGTTTAGGTGATTGAACTTCATGCTCGAAGGCCCTTTCAAGACCTCAAGGGACAAGCACGCCAAAGGTATAATTTCTAGTGCTTGGTTTTCTTTGAAGAGATTTAGTTAGCACACACACACTTAGCATACTTGTTCTTGTGTGCATACTCTTCACATGTCACTTTACACACTAGCACTTTGTTTGATATCTTGTTGTGTGTATATGTGCTTTGTAATTCGTTTCCCGATAGTGTTCGGAAACGTCCGTGCATGCACTAGAATGTGCTTGGTTTTACGTGAAGACCACCCACGGAGAATGCTCTTGGCTTCTCCTTTAGATTCACCATCACTGGTGAATCGGCGGTTTGATCAGCGGCCTAGCCGCCGAATCGAAACCGCCGTTTCAGTCCAAAAAGGTCTTGAGTGATTCTGCGGTTACGATCGGTGGCCACCGACCGCCGTTCGAAACCGCCGTTCATACCTGATCAATTTACATCTCCCGGGTTTGATTCTGCGGTTTCAAAACTGTCGAATGAAATCGCCGTTGTTCCCCTGTTCTTCTCGGGTTCAATTCGGCGGTTGTAAACGGTGGCCTGGCCGTCGAATGAAACCACCGATTGGTGTGTTTCAGGGGCAAAATTGTCTTTTCACATGCCCAATTTTTGATGTCTATAAATATCTTACTTTCTTATTCTCTGATTAAGTTCTTTGAGTCCTTAGAACCCTAAACTTCAAAGAGAGATTTTTGAGAAAAAATCAAATCAAGAACTCACCTTTAAACACTCAAATCAAATCCTTTTTGCATCAAATTTCATCTTGCATTCATCCATGAATGGGTTTGCATCATCACAACATGCTTGGTAAGATTTTGATTAATTTCATCTTATTTTAGTATTTTACTATCAAGCATATTCTCTTTTAATTTACTTGTATGTTTTTGATCATATGATAAATACAAGAATAGAGAATTAATTGTGATGAATTGATTGAGTGTTATATTGTGATAGCTAATTAGGTTTTTGATTAATTTTGATTAGCTAAGCTATTTGACATGTCATTTAGCAATTGATATCTAGGGTTGATTTAAATTGATTATATCATCATCCTAGATAAGCATCTAAGGTTACCTAGCCTTATTTGTTATTTGAATATTTATACATATTCACATAGGTTGATATGAACCTCACTAAGAGTAGTGAGACCCGGAACCAATATATGGTAACGAAGGATCATTTTCTGAATCAAGTTTGTGAAATAAATAAATTAAAGGATTGTGACCCGTTATCTATATGGAGATAAGAACCAACGGTATCAAGAAGTATTGTAGACGCTACACTCAAGAAGAGACGAATGTGAGTGATAAGTCTGGTTTTGAACTCCACAAGGATGTATCCTTGATAAGTTCTAAGTTCAATGAAGAACCAAAGAGAAAACACTCTCAATTTTAATATTATCAAAGTCTAACCTTTTTACATAGGAGAAGAACCGAATTTATAGCTTTCTTGGAACAACCCTCCAAGCATGGGAAACACAAGAGAAGTAATTGACAAAGCAAATTACAAGAAAATATTAAAGATAATGCAGATATCAAGTAAAGGCTATTCAAATCCCGTAGATTAGTTGAACCTGGCCACCAAAGTAAATTCAGTCATATCTCTCTCTTGGGACCTTCAAATGGCTTGATTCAAAATACGAAATTGAAGTTTAAAGTGCTGATATTTCCAATAAGATAAGACATGTCAGCTGGTTCATTCCGGAAACAAAGTTATGAAGTCCCCAAACTGCCCTTCAAAACTGATCTGATGCATTTACTAATCGCCCCTCTTGCAAATGGACTCTCCCATGTCATACTCATTGTAATCAGCCCAATCAATTGCCTTGATGATGTTAATTAAGCCTTGGCCTTCATGTGGGCTCATCTTGGACTTTAACAATTCAGAATCAGCCCAAGTGTCTTGAATTAAGCCATTGATTGCATCTTTGAATCTCCTAGCCCTTGCCCTTGTTATTGGTCCAAATGGAACTTGCAATGGATCCTTTGGTACAGCCCCCTTATTCACATCATAGGTTGCATAATCTATTCATAGAGAATTAAGTCTTGAGGCTAAGATTGCTTAGGCCTTAAGCAATTGGACTGAGCCACTTTTAAAGGCCCGAGTGGTAGAAGTGGGGGGTTATTGACCGGAGTGTTAGACGAGGTCTACATAGGTTGTAAACTCCATTTCAATTAGTGGATTTCGAGGTCCGAGTGTGGCGTACTAAACAGCCCGTGGTTTTTCCCAGTGGTTGGGTTTCCACGTATATATCAAGTGTTATTTAAATTCCGCACTATATTACACTTGCTTGTATTTTTGACTAGTAGGGGTATTTTCGTAAAATTGACTTGCATGCGAAAATTGGGTAATAATAGTTAAAATCTATTCACACCCCCCCTCTAGATATATTTATCATACACACCGAGCGTTACTGTATTACTTTCACTTTGCAATCGTACAAGTTGTTAAACTAGTATAGTGTACAAAGTAAGGGTATCGATCCCACAGGGAAATCAAAGATCGGTTTATGCTAGAATTAGTGATTCTTAATGAAATTAAACTAATGTGATTTTAACGTTTACAAATGAAGAGCTAAGATGCTAGGGAATATATGAATTTAGTAATGATGTACCACAAGTAACCACTTTTGTGCAATAATGAACGAATCACCATTGTCGTTCCATTTATACCATCGGCACACTCAACAATTCACTTAAGATATCATCTAAGTTTAGATTAATCATTAGTGAATGTAAGTTTTGGAACTAAGATTGCTAGAGTGAATTCTTAGGATATTATAAGAACAAACACACTTTAATCAAGGAGTATTAGATGACCACACTCAATTCAAACATTAAGAATTTAGTATTTCATCATTCTAAGATAATTACCACCTCCATGCTTCTAGGTTTATGATATACAAGACATTATTTCATCAATTCAAGCATGCAACACAAGTGATTCATATGAGAAAAAGTGGTACTAAGTGGATTACATCATTACTTTCATAAATTCCCCAACATGAGTGGTTAGTTACACATGATGATTAAGTGTAGCATAAGAATGAAGAAAAGGAAGAAATACTACCCTTGAAGTCTTGACCGATTCCAAGGCAAAACCTTTCCTTCCTCCACAGCAAATACATCCCAATTGATCACTAGTAACTTTCAAGAGACTGTTTGAAATAGTATTTTACTGAAAATCGTATCTTTAGCTACTAAGATTACAAATAATAAGCTTCACTAAGACAATAAGCTATATATGATGCAAATAGCCAAGAACTACCAATATCTATTACTATCCTCCTTTTTGTCACCCTTTTTTCAGCAGCAGCAGGAAGTATATATATCTCCCTTCAAATTAGGCAAGGAATGCCCAATTTGTCCTTGGACGTGCCTCCGGCGGGTTCCTTCAGCGGCTTCAAGCCCGCTGCTCAAACCCGCTGCTGCTTCTGGCATCCTTCTCAGCGGCTACTTTCCCGTTGGAATGAACTTGCTACAGATTATGGTGAATTATTGGCGGTTTCCTTCCTGCTAGAACGAACTCGGCGCGGTTTTTGGCGACTTCAGACCTTCAGGACGGCGGCAATGGTCTCGCTGCACGAACCCACTGTGAATAAATTGGCGAGTTTAGGTCCTCTGGCTGGCGGCTCATGTCTAGTCGTGTCTTTCTGCAACTTCCCATGGTTTTGCTCATCTTTTACAACTTTGATGCAAAACACCTTCCTGGATGGTCATATTGCCTGAACTTAACAAAAACACACTGTAAGGATTCCCATATATTGATTGGCTTATTTCGTGGATAAACCACATGTTGGGGTTGATTGTGTAAAGGTAGTTTAGGTGATTGAACTTCAAGCTTGAAGGCCCTTCCAAGACCTCAAGGGATAAGCACGTCAAAGGTATAATCTCTAGTGCTTGGTTTTCTTTGAAGAGACTTAGAATGCACACACACACTTAGCATACTTGGATTTGTGTACATACTCTTCATATGTCACTTTACACACTAGCACTTTGATTGATATCTTGTTGTGTGTATATGTGCTTTGTAATTCGTTTCCCGATAGTGTTCGGAAACGTCCGCGCATGCACTAGAATGTGCTTGGTTTTGCACGAAGACCGCCTACGGAGAATGCCCTTGGCTTCTCCTTGGTTTTCACCTCTGTTGGTGATCGGCGGTTATGATCGGCGGTTATGATCGGCGGCCTGGCCGCCGAATGAAACCGCCGTTTGCATCCAGAAGTGTCTGGAGCAATTCTACGGTCACGATCGGCGGTCACGACCGCCTTTCAAAACTGCTGTTCATACCTGATCGATTTAATATCTCGGGTTTGATTCGGTGGTTGGATCGGCGGTTACGAAACCACTGAATGAAACCGCCGTTGATGCTCTGTTCTTCACGGGCTCAATTTGGCGATCATAATCAGTGGCCTGGCCGCCGATTGAAACCGTCGATCGGTGAGTTTCAAGGGAAAACTTGTATTTTCACATGCTTTGTTTTTCATGCCTATAAATACATCTCTTTCTCTTGTTCTGAACCATGACTCTTTGATCATCGAGAACCCTATATTTTAAAGAGAGATTTTGAGAGAAAAAGCAACCAAGTTTGCTCATTTAAACACTAAAATACATTCCTTTGTACATCAAAGTTCATCTTGCATTCATCCATGAATGGGTTTGCATCATCACAACTTACTTGGTAAGATTTTGATTAAGTTCATCTCATTTTAGTATTTTTACTATCAAGCTATTCTCTTTTAATTTACTTGTATGTTTTTGATCATATGATAAATACAAGAATAGAGAATTAATTGTGATGAATTGATTGAGTGTTGTATTGTGATAGCTAATTAGGTTTTTGATTAATCTTGATTAGCTAAGCTATTTGACATGTCATTTAGCTATTGATATCTAGGGTTGATTTAATTGATTATATCATCATCCTAGATAAGCATCTAAGGTTCCCTAGCCTTGGTTGTTATTTGAATATTCATACATATTCACATAGGTTGCATAATCTCTTTATTGAGAATTAAGTCTCGAGGCTAAGATTGCTTAGGCCTCAAGCAATTGGACTAGAGCCATTTTTAAAGGCCCGCGTGGTAGAAGTGGAGGGTTATTGACCGGAGTGTTAGACGAGGTCTACATAGGTTGTAAACTCCATTTCAATTAGTGGATTTCGAGGTTCGAGTGTGGTGCACTAAACAGCCCGTGGTTTTTCCCAGTGGTTGGGTTCTCACGTATACATCAAGTGTTATTTAAATTCCGCACTATATTACACTTGCTTGTATTTTTTACTAGTAGGGGCATTTTCATAAAATTGACTTGCATGCGAAAATTGGGTAATAATAGTTAAAATCTATTCACCCCCCCTCTAGATATATTTATCATACACACCGAGCATTTATTTGTTCCTTTCACACACGTTATGCACACAAAAGTGCTCGAAGACGAACACAAAAGGTAAGGAAAAGAGGCGCTAAATGTGAACATTTCTAGCGTGATCACAAGCTCCCAAGCATCTCCGTGACTTCAAGAACAAAAGCGAAGGGTAAATC
This sequence comes from Acer yangbiense, assembly GCA_008009225.1. Taxonomy (NCBI): domain Eukaryota; kingdom Viridiplantae; phylum Streptophyta; class Magnoliopsida; order Sapindales; family Sapindaceae; genus Acer; species Acer yangbiense. Next base: position 35,562,240 of record CM017762.1, read on the forward strand.
ACTTGACTTGCCTCTTGAAAAGATTTAGTTGCACACAAACACTACATGCATGCTTTGTTCATCTTGCATTTGTGTTCTAATTGCTTATATATGTGCATCTTTTACACAATCACACTTACACTTCATTGTTAGAACTAAGTGTGGTTTTATGTGATGTAATTCGTTTCCGTTTGTGTGATCGGAAACGTCTGCGCTTGCACGATGGTGTGAATATCTTAGCACAATGGTTGACCATTTGAGAAGGTCCCATTCTTCTCTTGGATTAGTGTTAGTGAAAAAAATTATTGCACGGTGTGTAAATAACTATCTAGAGGGGGGGGGGGGGGGGGGGGGGGGGGGTGAATATATTTTAAACTTATTACCCAATTTTTCGTGTGAAGACAATATTACGAAATTACCCCTAACTAGATAAAGCAATAAATCAAGTATAAAATACGGAAATTAAATAACACTTGATTTTTACGTGGAAACCCTCACGGGAAAAACCACGGGCTAGTAAGTAAGTCACACTCGAACATCGAATCCACTAAATGTGTAAAACGATTACAACCTAATCCCGGAAGTAATCACACACCTACCTAATCCCGGTATAAGTGAAGCTAGTCCAATTTGCTTGCGATCTAAGCAACCTAATCCCTACACACAAGACTTACTTTCTCAATGAAGAGAATAACACCCTAAGTGAATATATGAATATCCAAATGCAACATAGAGCAAGGGAAACCCTATATGCTTATCTAAGATGATGAATATGCAATTAGAACAGTCGTAGATATTAAAACTAAATGACATGTCAAATAGTTTAGCTAATCAAGATTAAGCACAAAACCTAATTAGCTATCACAATACAACTTCTCAAACATACAACACACTAATCTCAATCTTGTATCAAAAGATATATGAAAATCATACAAGTAATAAATTAAGAATACTTGTTAAGAAAAACACAAAATATGCAAGATATTAGTGAAAAGCTTACCAAGCAAAGTGTGATGAAGAATCCATGCAAAAAGACATCTAGATGATCAAAGATGAAGCTAGATGATGATTGATGATCATGAAAAAGTGTTAGAGTAAATAAAAATGAGTTCTTGGAATTTTTCTTCTCTTTGAAAAATATCCTAAGTATGAAATCTGAATATGAACTCTCTTAATTGACCTAAAGTCAAAGTGGCATATATATAGGGAGTCAAGATGAAGTGTGGTCGTTTTGATAAGTGACACAACTATTTTGCCTTGGGCGCTGTACGAAGAGCGCTTCTGTACAGCGCCCCAACTCTATTCTCTCGGGAAAACAGAGTGGCGCTGTACGTACAGCGCTTTGTACTTGTTAGGATTTATGCTCAATAGCAAGAGTGTAATGTTGTAATTAACAATCTTTTTCATATTAATAAAGTGATTTCTGGTTTAACAAATCGTATAGCATTTATAGTTTAATATTATAATTGTCAAAGTAAATATTCATAAGGTCTAAAGACTATGAGAAAAGAAGAATTGTTCGTACATCTGGATATGTATGTGGTAGACACAATTCTTTAGTTAGTCTTGAATAATGTTCACAACTTAAGTTAAAGGTTGGGCACCTTTATCTTGTTAAAGTTGTAGAATTCTTTTGCTAGCATTTGAGTGGGATCAAATGAGATATGATGAGTCTAAAATCATCGGAGTGTCTTCGAGCAAAAGGATCTAGTGCACTGGGTGCATTGAACTGGATCACAATGAAAAGCTTTATCTAGAACCGTCAATAGATAATAGTCTTTTCATTATCAGGACAATCGGAGAGTCTATCTTAATCCTGAGATAAATGATGGACTTATGGTTGCAAATGATATCATTTGAGTTATCAATGAGTACGATTATAACGCATAGTCTATCTTCGATAGTTTGGTGATATTCATTTGTTAATCGATAGAGGACTTCATTTATAGATATGGACATCGTGGCTCCATTTATTAAATGAGAGTATAATATCATCATATGGATGTTTTGAGGTAATTGGATATTAAATCTCAACGTTGAGTTTTCGATAGTGTCTATTGAAAACATGGCTTCTGGACAAGTCAAAATATCCAAGTTCAAAACGTGGTCATATGAGTAAATATGATAACTTGGAGAGTTATAGGCGGTCTATGAACTCTTGGCGATTACTGATATTAATCACGAGGATACACTATCTCCAACATGATTGTCTAGGGTATAAATGAGGAACATCTTCCTTTTCTATCTTTATTTAAGAGTTCAATTTTAGCTCTTTAGTGGAATGAGTTAAAATTAATGGATCGGACCTAAGTGAATCATTTGTTGATTGTGATTAGGTTATGTCTATTGAAGCTTAAATTTAGATGGCCCGCCAAGATCCCCAATCCACACGGACTTGCATGGATCACTTGATATATTCTACCGGACCAATTTAAGGGTCCATCTAGAATTGCATTTAATATATTAAGAATATAATTTGCACATTATTTAAGTAATGGGCTGCTCAATTATATTAATATATTAATAAAAGACACGTGGGCTTGTTTCTTTTAGTAAGAATGGTTCTGGTTCACATGTGGGCTTTTTATTTAAAGTCCAATGGATTAAATGAAATAAGAAAATAATATTAGGCCCAATTTTATTCAAGTGGGGCGGCAAGGTTAATATTTTAACCTAAGATATTATTTTGTTTTCATTGTTTTAATTAAATAAGAATTAATTAATTTATTAATTGATTGTTTAATTAAGAAACAAATCTTTTCTGCTTAGGAAATATGATTCCTAGTCTTATACTATTGTTGGTAGTATACTAAAAGTAAAAGACTTATTTGGTAAGAAAATAAATAATTAATTTTATTGAATCAAATAAGAAGTCTTTTATTTTAGTCAATAAAAAGAATAAAATATCTATGAGTTGGATTAGGGTTTGAAGTCTATTCTTTTATGGAAATTAGGGTGCAACACAAAATCCTTTTAGGAGTGTGATTTGCGGCAACCCTAGGAGAAAAAGAGGGCAAGATTTCGGCAACCCTAATAGGAAAAGAGAAGAAAATTTAGGCCACCTATATATACATATGTATAGAATTCGGCCACCCTATGCTTTGTGCTTGAGAGACAATTTTTCTTCTTCTTCTTAATTCATAGAGAGCATTAATTTTATTCTACCAAAAACATAAAAGAGTGAATAAATTATTCTTTGATGGTACACTATTTGCTTGTTCATCAATAAGCTTGTGTGTACAACATCGATTTAGGTTCACGTGAGTTTCGATTATTAGATTGAGAACTCAAAAGTGACCGGAATAATTTTAGTCTTCTTTTGATTGTTTTTGTGACTAACAAAGAAAAGAAAAGTTTATTTGTCCATTCACAGGTTTGCAATTCAAAGAAAAGGGAGACCACGCTCCTAGGTGATCCACGTTCGTGCTAGGATTGAAGATCTTGCAGATTACCATCGACGTAAGTCAATCGGATCACGCGACAAAAGGTATTATTCTTTTGTTAGATAATATATATGTTTAATTGATTAAAGGGTTTAAGGTTCATAAAAGGAAATTTTTTTTAATAGTTACTAAATCAATTTTTAGTCTCGCTTCCGCTGCGTGTACTACGGTATTTTTCCCTACAGTACAGCGTCTGCACAGCGACCCAACAGCGACCGAATTAAATTGATTAGGTCTAAACAGCGCTCGATGGGCACTGTTCGTACAACGCTTCTGTAGAGCGCTTTTGAGAGCGCCCATTGCAAAAATGCACTCCTAAGTCTAAGCATGACAAGGCAATTGGATATGCAAGATGCAATGAAAATGACAAGCAAGAAGAGATGTTAATGAACATTAATGCACAAAAATAAGACACACAACATACAAGGATTAAACATATGCATGAGTTGTGAGTGTGTGCAACTATCTCTTCAAGACAAGTAAGCACATAGAAATTTACCTTTGGTGCTTATCAAGACGAGGTCTTCAAAGGGCTTTAGCAATTAACAACAACACTTAAGCTACCCTTACAAATAACCCCAACATGTGGTTTGTCTATGAAATAAGCCAATCAACAAATGGGAACCTTACAATCTCCCCCTTTGGATATTTCGTGACGAAACCACCATTCACATTGATTCCTCACAAAAAAAAAAATAGAAACTACGGGACAACAATGATTTTCTACAATACAAAGAGATAAGAAAATAAAACTTCAAGTCTTCAATCCCTTATAGAATAATCAAGCCCTGAAAATAAGATTTCTATATTTTCCAATACAAGTGAAATGTGAGATTAATCAAGTGAGAACAAAATCAAGCATTTGCATTTTAAAAGTTTAGGCACAACATTAATGTATGTGAATGCAATGTTCCCCCTCAACGGGTTACTCCCCCTCTATGTATATTCTCCCCAATAAGCACAATTGCTACTACACTACAATTTACAACTCCTCTTACCATATCCTACTCCCCCTTTTTGTCATGATATAGGCAAAGGAGTAGTTCCCAACCGGGTCACTCATAGCAACGAGAGATAGTAGCATGCAAGATTTTTGCATAATCAATATAAGTCACTTTATGCATTTCAATTAATTGGAGAGAAACAAGGAGATTTATTTGAAGAAAATGTGTGAATCAAACATGCTTTGCATACAAGACATGTAGCATTCAAGTCAAAAATACAATGGTATTTGGCAAAGCAAATGACAAAGGTTTCTAAAAAGAATTCAAACCAATTTCACCATTGTCATGAGAAAAGCAAGGATATAGAGATTTTATAGATTTCAATTTAAGAGCAACTATATCCAACTTTATAAGCGAAACATGGCATGAGTGACTTTGCACCCTATTTGAATTTTCCGGATAATATATCTGTATGATAGTAGCCATGTTCAACCAATAAAGAAGGAGAGACATTTGGAATATAAATTCCTTTGAACGGATACAAGATCCTTTATTCATTTTGAGTCTCCTAAGCTTTCACACAAGTTTTGCATTTTAAGAATATGCAATCATCAATTCATGCTTTTCATGTGAGCATGTTATATGAATTTTATGCTTTTTCATTTGACATTAGCATGTTATAAAAGAATCATCATGTCATGGAGAAAACCATAGGTCATTCAAATCATACTTCCTATGTACATCTCCTAGTCCAAAAATGCATGTTTGAACATAAATATGACATGGATTGTAAACAAGCAAGGTTCACACTTATTGAATTGAAAACATATATACATATGTGCAACCAAGTTTACTCAAGCAATTAAAAGAAGAAGCATAAGATATTTCAAATTTTTTGCAAGTAACAAGAATGCAAAATAGCTCTCTTTGCTTGAGTTCCCCATATGGGGTCAATCACAAATCATATCACTCCACAAGACATATCCCAATAGATCTACTAAGAGTTTTAAATCGAGTAGCATCTAAGGGTTTAGTAAATAAGTCCGCAAGTTGATCATTAGTACCTACATGTTCAAGTACTTTGCATTTATTTTCAACAAGCTCTCTAATGAAATGATGGCGGATGTCAATATGCTTAGTTCTAGAATGTTGTACCAGATTCTTGGAAATATTAATGGCACTCATATTATCACAAAAGAGAGTGAGTGTACCTTGGTTGAATCCGTAGTCTACTAGCATTTGCTTCATCCATAGGAGTTGTGTGCATCCACTCCCGACGGCTATGTACTCGGCCTCGGCCTTGGACAAGGAAATCGAGTTTTGCTTCTTGCAAAACCAAGACACCAAGTTGTTGCCTAGGAAGAAACAACCGCCCGATGTGCTTTTCCTATCATCACAATTTCCTGCCCAATCCGCATCACTAAAGCCTACAAGACTAGCATTAGTGTCAAAAGAGTACCAAATCCTATAGTTGGATGTCCCATTCACATAGCGAATGATTCTCTTTACGGAAGAGAGATGGGACTTCTTAGGATCCGCTTGGTACCTAGCACACACACCCACACTAAAAGATATATCGGGCCTACTTGCGGTCAAATAAAGCAAGCTACCTATCATGCCCCGATATAGAGTTTGTTCCACACTTTTACCACTAGCATCCTTGCTTAGCTTCAAAGTGGTACTCATAGGTGTATCACAATGTTTGGCATTTTCAAGACCAAACTTCTTCACTAGGTTTTTAGCATATTTGGCTTGGGTTATGAAAATCCCATCATCTAATTGCCTAATTTGCAAACCTAGGAAGTAACTGTAGGGAAAAATGCCGTAGTACACGCAGCGGAAGCGAGACTAAAAATTGATTTAGTAACTTTTAAAAAAAATTTCCTTTTATGAACCTTAAACCCTTTAATCAATTAAACATATATATTATCTAACAAAAGAATAATACCTTTTGTCCCGTGATCCGATTGACTTACGTCGATGGTAATCCGCAAGATCTTCAATCCTAGCACGAACGTGGATCACCTAGGAGCGTGGTCTCCCTTTTCTTTGAATTGCAAACCTGTGAATGGACAAATAAACTTTTCTTTTCTTTGTTAGTCACAAAAACAATCAAAAGAAGACTAAAATTATTCCGGTCACTTTTGAGTTCTCAATCTAATGATCGAAACTCGCGTGAACCTAAATCGATGTTGTACACACAAGCTTATTGATGAATAAGCAAATAGTGTACCATCAAAGAATAATTTATTCACTCTTTTATGTTTTAGTAGAATAAAATTAATGCTCTCTATGAATTAAGAAGAAGAAGAAAAATTGTCTGTCAAGCACAAAGCATAGGGTGGCCGAATTCTATACATATGAATATATAGGTGGCCTAAATTTTCTTCTCTTTTCCTATTAGGGTTGCCGAAATCTTGCTCTCTTTTTCTCCTAGGGTTGCCGCAAATCACACTCCTAAAAGGAGTTTGTGTTGCACCCTAATTTCCATAAAAGAATAGACTTCAAACCCTTATCCAACTCATAGATATTTTATTCTTTTTATTGACTAAAATAAAAGACTTCTTATTTGATTAAATAAATAAAATTAATTATTTATTTTCTTACCAAATAAGTCTTTTACTTTTAGTATACTACCAACAATAGTATAAGACTAGGAATCATATTTCCTAATCAGAAAAGATTTGTTTCTTAATTAAACAATTAATTAATTAATTAATTAATTCTTATTTAATTAAAACAATGAAAACAAAATAATATCTTAGGTTAAAATATTAACCTTGCCGCCCCACTTGAATAAAATTGGGCATAATATTATTTTCTTATTTCATTTAATCCATTGGACTTTAAATAAAAAGCCCACATGTGAACCAAAACCATTCTTACTAAAAGAAACAAGCCCACATGTCTTTTATTAATATATTAATATAATTGAGCAGCCCATTACTTAAATAATGTGCAAATTATATTCTTAATATATTAAATGCAATTCTAGATGGACCCTTAAATTGGTCCGGTAGAATATATCAAGTGATCCACGCAAGTCCTTGTGGATTGGGGATCTTGGCGGGCCATCTAAATTTAAGCTTCAATAGACATAACCTAATCACAATCAACAAATGATTCACTTAGGTCCGATCCATTAATTTTAACTCATTCCACTAAAGAGATAAAATTGAACTCTTAAATAAAGATAGAAAAGGAAGATGTTCCTCATTCATACCCTAGACAATCATGTTGGAGATAGTGTATCCTCGTGATTAATATCAGTAATCGCCAAGAGTTCATAGACCGCCTATAACTCTCCAAGTTATCATATTTACTCATATGACCACGTTTTGAACTTGGATATTTTGACTTGTCCAGAAGCCATGTTTTCAATAGACACTATCGAAAACTCAACGTTGAGATTTAATATCCAATTACCTCAAAACATCCATATGATGATATTAAACTCTCATTTAATAAATGGAGCCACGATGTCCATATCTATAAATGAAGTCCTCTATCGATTAACAAATGAATATCACCAAACTATCGAAGATAGACTATACGTTATAATCGTACTCATTGATAACTCAAATGATATCATTTGCAACCATAAGTCCATCATTTATCTCAGGATTAAGATAGACTCTCCGATTGTCCTGATAATGAAAAGACTATTATCTATTGACGGTTCTAGATAAAGCTTTTCATTGTGATCCAGTTCAATGCACCCAGTGCACTAGATCCTTTTGCTCGAAGACACTCCGATGATTTTAGACTCATCATATCTCATTTGATCCCACTCAAATGCTAGCAAAAGAATTCTACAACTTTAACAAGATAAAGGTGCCCAACCTTTAACTTAAGTTGTGAACATTATTCAAGACTAACTAAAGAATTGTGTCTACCACATACATATCCAGATGTACGAACAATTCTTCTTTTCTCATAATCTTTAGACCTTATGATTATTTACTTTGACAATTATAATATTAAACTATAAATGCTATACGATTTGTTAAACCAGAAATCACTTTATTAATATGAAAAAGATTGTTAATTATAACATTACACTCTTGCTATTGAGCATAATCCTAACAATCTCCCACTTGCACTATAGCAAATGTGTCATATCTCTCAAGCCCATGTTCTCTAGATGTCCATCGAAACTCTTCTGAGGTAGAGCCTTTGTGAAGGGATTTGCTAGATTTTCTGCTGACGCGATTTTGGTAATCGTCACGTCACCTCTTTGAACAATCTCCCTTAAAAGATGATACTTTCTTTCAATGTGTTTACCTCTCTTGTGACTTCTTGGTTCTTTCGAATTAGCCACTGCTCCACTGTTGTCACAGTAGATAGTGATCTGCTTATTCGCACTAGGAACCACTTCTAAGTCAATCAAGAATTGGCGGAGCCAAACAGCCTCTTTGGCAGCCTCGCATGCAGCAACATACTCAGCTTCCATGGTGGAATCCACAATACAAGATTGCTTGATACTCCTCCTCCAATAGTAAACACAGCCCCTAATGTGGATTTTCTGGAGTCAGAATCTGATTGGAAATTAGAATCTGTATACCCAACGGGAATCAATTCCCCTCCAGAGTATACAAGCATATTATCTCTCGTTCTCTTGAGATACTTGAAAATATGCTTGACTGCTGTCCAGTGATCAGGACCAGGTTTCGATTGAAACCTGCTAACTATGCCAACAGCAAAACAAATATCTGGTCTAGTACAGAGCATTGCATACATGAGACTTCCAACTGCCAAGGCATATGGAACTCTACTCATGAATTGCTCTTCATGCTCATTCTTAGGAACTTGTTCCTTAGAAAGCTTGATTCCATGTCTGAAAGGTAACATACCTTTCTTGGAATCCTGCATGGAAAACCTAGACAAGATCTTGTCTATGTATGAAGCTTGGGATAATGCAATCATTTTATTCTTTCTATCCCTTATCACTTGGATACCTAGAATTAAACTTGCTTCTCCTAAGTCCTTCATATCAAATTGTTTTGCTAACCATTCTTTTACTGATGTCAATACACCTACATCGTTTCCAATGAGTAGCATATCATCAACATAAAGAATCAGGAAAACCAACTTGTCGCCTTTAATCCTTTTGTATACACAAGGTTCGTCAGGATTCTGAATAAATCCAAAACCTTTGACAGCTTGATCAAACCTTATGTTCCAGGATCTGGATGCTTGCTTTAATCCATATATGGATTTCTGCAACTTGCATACATTTTCCATTTGGCCCTTTTCAATGAATCCTTCTGGTTGCATCATGTAGATGCTTTCATCAAGACTTCCATTAAGGAAAGCTGTCTTGACGTCCATTTGCCAAATCTCTAGATCTAAAGATGCTGCAATGGACAAGAGTATCCTAATGGATTTAAGCATGGCCACAGGAGAGAAGGTTTCCTCGTAATCGATACCTTCTTTCTGTGTATACTCTTTAGCTACCAATCTAGCTTTAAAGGTTTCCACCTTTCCATCCATACCTCTTTTCCTCTTGTATACCCACTTGCACCCAATGGGTTTTATCCCTTTAGGCAAGTCTACAAGGGACCAGACTTTGTTATCGAACATAGATTCAATCTCAGATTGCATTGCCTTTTGCCAATGGCGACTATCAACATCCTCCATTGCTTCCTTATACGTGTAGGGATCATTGTCGTCCGGGAGATTCTCTACTGATTCTCCCAGACCGATGTATCTTTCGGGTTGTGTTCTAACCCTCCCACTACGACGAGGAATGGTAGGTTGTCGATCTTGTGTTGGATCGGAACTTACAATTGGGTTAGGTTGTGTAATCTCTCGTGAAATTGTATCTCCTGACATCTCATTCAGGACAATTCTACTTCTAGGTACAAAATCATTCATATAGTCCTTTTCCAGAAATTTAGCATTTGTTGAAACAAATACTTTAAGATCTGAAGGGCTATAGAAATAATATCCTTTAGTTTCTTTTGGATACCCTATAAATATACACGTTTCTGAACGGGACTCCATCTTATCTGTCTTTCCTTTTAACACATGCGCAGGACAACCAAATATCCTTAAGTGTTGTAAACTAGGCTTGTGCCCAGTCCACAACTCATGTGGTGTTTTAGGAACATATTTAGACGGTACATCGTTTAGAATGTATATAGCAGTTTGTAAAGCATATCCCCAAAAAGAAATAGGAAGTGTTGAATAACTCAACATAGACCTAACCATATCCAAAAGAGTTTTATTTCTCCTTTCTGCCACCCCATTCTGTTGAGGTGTACCTGGTGCAGAAAACTGAGAAACTATCCCATTATCAATAAGATATTGCTGAAACTCACCAGATAGATATTCTCCAGATTTTTATGTGTTTCTCAAGCTGATTTTCTACTTCAGCTTTGAATGCTTTGAACATGTCAAAAGCATCCGACTTATGTCGCATGAGATACACATAGCCAAATCTCGAGTAATCATCTGTGAAGGTGATGAAGTACTCATATCCACCTCTAGCATGAATGCTCATAGGTCCACAGTATGTATCAATCCTAAACATTCAGTGGCTCTTGTACCTTTGGCAGAGAACGACCTTTTGGTCATTTTACCTTCCAAACAACATTCACAAGTTGGTAGATCATCAACCTTTAAGTCACTTAAAGGTCCGTCACATACCAATCTTTTAATCCTATTAAGGTTAATATGACCTAGGCGTAAATGCCATAGGTAGGTTTCATCTATTGATAATTTTACTCTTTTATGATTAGGTTCCGTTAATTCTGTGTCTAACGAGTGAGAGATATTTCTATGCAAAAAGAATAAGCCGTTTTCCAATGTACCTTTGCAAATAAATTTGTTATTCTTACTAATAATAAAATCTTTATTAAAAGTAACCGAATATCCAAATTTATTCAAACAAAAAACTGAAATTAAATTTCTCTTGAATTGAGGTACATAATAAACGTCTATCAAATCTAAATGCCTGAAAGAATCTAGATTAACTCTAATATCTCCCACTGCACTTGTAGACACTAACGATCCGTTGCCCAAACGCAAGTTGATTTCATTCTTATTCAGCTTTCTCCTTTCTTGGAACCCCTGTAAGGAATAACAAACATGATTTGTGGCTCCAGAGTCTATTATCCAAGAATCTGTAGAATCTGCTAGAAAACATGTTTCAAGATAATTAATATTACCTTGTTCCTTCTTGTTCTGGGACTTTGGGCAATTTCTTTTCCAATGTCCCTTTTCACCACAAAAGGAGCACTTCTTTTTGATCTTGGTTACTTTCAGGATCTCCTTCTTGGTAGGCCCAAGTTGCTTTTTCTTCTGTTGTTCCTTGACCTTTTGACGGGCCATAACAGTAGCAACTTTACCAACCATATGAATCTGAGATTCATAATTAGGAGCAGGTGGTTTAGGGGTAGTTAGAACAAACTTATGTTTTTCACTTTGCAGCAACAACCCAATTTTCCTTTTCCATGTGACATAATTATCTCCAGTTAAAGTGTTATCTTTTAGGATGTTCATAAGTGATGGGGTCATGATTTCTGAATAAAACAAAACATATATAAGTAAATAATCATGTTAAAGCACTTTTAAATATTTATCTTGAATTAAATAAATAACTCAATCATAAAAATTCAACGGTGATCTAACACCCATAAATGTTACGCCTCCTTTGGGAGTTCGCACCATTTACTAGTTAGACTAGGTCCCACCTAATTGTTAACATAACAACCAGCGTTTTCAATTTTAGCCTTGCAATTTTACTGACAAGAACTCTTGGGAGGATATCAATAAAATTACATTGAGTGTGTTACCAAGATATCGACCCTCAATTTTCTCTCACGAAAATCCCTCCTTGGGGAGTAGATCTCGTTTGAGTCCATTGTCTAGTCTATCATTGTAAGGAAATATGTTGCTAAATTCCATTCATGGACGCCCCTTGGGGGGATTACCAATAAATAATTAAGCTCAACTAACCTTGGAGGCCATAGGTGTTACAAAAACACCTTCTCCCACTCAATTATTTAAGGCGTGTGATTAAATCCCATAGAATGATTTACCAAGTTATCTAGATGCCAATTTAGATACCTAAATCATTCAATGCATGTTCATACCAAAAGAGATATATGAGTGGCACTCCTATTCTATATGTCATGTTATCATACAATAACAAATATTGTAATATTTAAGCATAAATTAAATAGCAACAATTTTGGCCCATCCTAGAAAAACAAGTAAATTACAATTGTTTAGGAATACAAGATCTTCAAGTGGCCCATCAACCATACGCTCATCCTTCAGCCTCCTCCCTTGGGCGTGCACAGCCCACAACCCCACAAAGGGGCTGCCATGCGCAGCCCATAAGGCCACACAAGGCTGCCGTGCGCAGCCCACCATGTAATGGGCTTGCCATGCGCAACTCAATCCAATCCTAGGCTGCGCACGGTGCTCGTTCTCGGTTCCGGTTGCTTCGTTTTTCTTCATGTCTTCGAATCTTCAATACCCGAATACATTACAGCAGTATAAATAATAAAATACTGCAGTATTAATTTATTATTTTATTTTTATTCATTGCAGTGTTTTTACAAAATAAAAACTGCACATAAAAAATAAATAAAAACTGCAGTAAAAAATACTGCACTAAAAATAATAAAAAAAATATAAAACCTAGCAACTACCAAGAAGGAATTATGGCGATGATAGACCACCCTTCTTGTTACAACTCCGAAACAAAAATTACATTGAAAATCTAGGACCAAAATCAAGCAACAACAATCCACATAAAACATATATAAATCCATACATCACATGTAATTATATATGCGAATACCTAGAGTGCCATCTCTTTCTAAACATGCTGAAACAAATTATAGCACGGTGTGTATAAAACTATCTAGAGGGGGATCCACATAAAACATATATAAATCCATACATCACATGTAATTATATATGCGAATACCTAGAGTGCCATCTCTTTCTAAACATGCTGAAACAAATTATAGCACGGTGTGTATAAAACTATCTAGAGGGGGGGGGGGTGAATAGATTTTAAGCTTTTTACCCAATTTTTCGTGTTAGTCAAAATTACGAAATTACCCCTAAATAGATAAAGCAATAAATCAAGTATAATATACGGAAATTAAATAACACTTGATTTTTACGTGGAAACCCTCACGGGAAAAACCACGGGCTAGTAAGTAAGCCACACTCGAACCTCGAATCCACTAAATGTGTAAAACGATTACAACCTAATCCCGGAAGTAATCACACACCTACCTAATCCCCGGTATGAGTGAACCTAGTCCAATTTGCTTGCGATCTAAGCAACCTAATCCCGGATGCTACACACAAGACTTACTTTCTCTATGAAGAGAATACAACCCTAAGTGAATATATGAATATCCAAATGCAACATAGAGCAAGGGAAACCCTATATGCTTATCTAAGATGATTAATATGCAATTAGCACTACTACAAAAATGCTTAAAGACATCACTAGAAATCACTAAAAGAAATCGGTTTTTGGTAACCGATTTTAAAAAAGCTTTTAGAAATCAGTTTTTATAAAAACCGATGTCTTAAAAATTACAATTTCAAAAGACATCGGTTTTTAAGAAAACCGATATTAAAAAAAAAACGTTTAGACATCGGTTTTTATAAAAACCGATGTCTTAAATTTTGCGTTGAAAAGACAACGGTTTTTATAAAAACTGATATTAAAAGCAAGCATTTAGACATCGGTTTTTATAAAAACCGATGTAGATTCAAAAGCAAAATTCTGCAATGCAAATCTGACCTATGTCCACATTCAAGGGCACATCTCTAAAAATACTCAACGTTATTTGCTCAACTTTTGACACAAGAAAGTAGACATGCAAACAAACACTTTTAAATGAGAAAATATTCCAAAAATCAATTTGGAAAAGTGAGAAAATGAGAGATGAAAACAGCTCACTCGCGGATTCACGAATCGCTTCTGACCTTTGACTGAATAATTGATCATAACTTTCAAAATACCACCCGGAATTTTACGTTCTTTATACCGTTGGATTCATATCGAAAAATTGAAGAACCCAACATGGACAAAAAAATTTATTTCCTTGCCAAAAGATACAGTTTTTAGGAAAGAGTTTTCACAAAAATATCTCCAATCGCTTCAATTCTGACCTTTGACTGAAAAATTGATCATAACTTTCAAAATACCAACCGGAATTTTACGTTCTTTATACCGTTGGATTCGTATCGAAAAATTGAAAAACCCAACATAGACAAAAAAATTTATTTCCTTGCCAAAAGATACAGTTTTAAGGAAAGAATTTTTACAAAAATATCTCCAATCGCTTCAATTCTGACCTTTGACTGAAAAATTGATCATAACTTTCAAAATACCAACCGGAATTTTACGTTCTTTATACCGTTGGATTCGTATCAAACAATTGAACAATCTACCATGGAAAAAAAAATTTATTTCCTTACCAAAAGATACAGTTTTAAGGAAAAGGTTTACACAAAAAATATCTCCAATCGCTTGACCTTTGAGTACTCATGAATAATTGATCATAACTTTCAAAATACCGCCCGGAATTTTACGTTCTTTATACCGTTGGATTCGTATCGAAAAGTTGAAGAACTGAAAATAGACAAAAAAATTTATTTTCTTGCCAAAAGATACAGTTTTAAGGAAAGAGTTTACACAAAAATATCTCCAATCGCTTCAATTCTGACCTTTGACTGAAAAATTGATCATAACTTTCAAAATACCAACCGGAATTTTACGTTCTTTATACCGTTGGATTCGTATCAAAAAATTGAAGAATCTACCATGGAAAAAAAAAATTTATTTCCTTGCCAAAAGATACAGTTTTAAGGAAAAAGTTTACACAAAAGTATCTCCAATCGCTTGACCTTTGAATACTCATGAATAATTGATCATAACTTTCAAAATACCGCCCGGAATTTAACGTTCTTTAAACCGTTGGATTCGTATCAAAAAATTGAAGAATCCAACATGGACAAAAAAATTTATTTTCTTGCCAAAAGATACAGTTTTAAGGAAAGAGTTTGCACAAAAATATCTCCAATTCTGACCTTTGACTGAAAAATTGATCATAACTTTCAAAATACCACCCGGAATTTTACGTTCTTTATACCGTTGGATTCATATCGAAACATCGAAGAATCCATCATGGAAAAAAAAAATTATTTCTTAAGGAAAAAGTTTACACAAAAATATCTCCAATCGATCGACCTTTGAGTACTCATGAATAATTGATCATAACTTTCAAAATACCACCCGGAATTTTACGTTCTTTATACCGTTGGATTCGTATCAAAAAATCAAAGAATCTACCATGGACAAAAAAAATTATTTTGTTGCCAAAAGATATAGTTTAAAGAAAAAAGTTTGCACAAAAATATCTTCAATTGCTTCTGACATTTGACTGAATAATTGATCATAACTTTCAAAATACCGCCCATAATTTTACGTTCTTTATACCGTTGGATTCGTATCGAAAAATCAAAAAATCTAGCATGGATGAAAAAAATTATTTCGTTGCCAAAAGATACAGTTTTAGGGAAAAAGTTTGCATAAAAATATCTCTAGCAGAACACAAAACCACACAATAAAAAATGAAATGAAAAATAAACCCACCAATAAAATTTATTTAATATATGTATGTTTGTAGTAGAAATTAGAATTTTGATTAGTTGAGTAAATTTAAATTTATCAAACAAGTTTTTTTTTATTTTTTTTTCTAACAATTCATATAGGTTATATATATATATTGTGCAATTGTTAACACATTCAATCTTGTAGTCAAGCGGTAAAGGCTTACCACTTTGATTTTAAGGTTGCGAGTTCGATTCCTCATAATGACAATTAATTGTCATTATTATCACAGGTGGGGTTGGCCGGTCGGTGGCCGGAGGTGGGGTGTGCCGGCGGTGGTGGCCGGTCGGTGAGGCGGGCCGGTGGTGGTGGCTGGTCGGTGGCCGGCGATGGTGGAATTTTTTTTTGTAATTCATCAATTTTACATCAGGTTTTTTAAATCGGTTTTAACTAAAACCGATGTCTTTTCTCCTAGGTTTTTAAATCGGTTTTAAGTAAAACCGATTTCTTTTCTACTAGGTTTTTAAATCGGTTTTAAGTAAAACCGATTTCTTTTCTCTTGTTTTACATCGGTTAAAAACCGATGTCTTTTGCGCTTTTTTTTCTAAATCACTCAAAAAGAGATCGGTTTTAAAAATTTCAAAAACCGATTTCTTCCATATAAAAAAACCGATTTCTTTTGCATTTTTTGTAGTAGTGTAGAACAATCCTAGATATCAAAACTAAATGACATGTCAAATAGTTTAACTAATCAAGATTAAGCACAAAACTTAATTAGCTATCACAAAAAAACTTCTCAAACATACATCATACTAATCTCAAACTTGTATTCAAAGTATATAAAATAACATACAAGTAATTAATTGAGATTGCTAGCTAAGAGAAACACAAAATATGTAAGATATTAGTGAAAAGCTTACCAAACAAAGTATGATGAAGAATCCATGCAAGATGACATCTAGAAGATCAAGGATGATGCTAGATGATGATTGATGATCATGAAAAAGTGTTTGAGTAATAAAAAATGAGTTCTTGGAATTTTTCTTCTCTTCGAAAAATATCCTAAGTATGAATTATGAATATGAACTCTCTTAATTGACCTAAAGACAAAATGGCATATATATAGGGGGCCAAATCAAAGTGTGGTCGTTTAAGTAAGTTTCAAAGAAACGCGCCGATCGGCGGTTTCAATCGGCGGCCAGGCTACCGATCATGACCGCCGAATTGAGCTCGTAAAAAACAGAGCATAAACGGCGGTTCATTCGACGGTTTAGTGACCGCCGATCCCAACCGCCGAATCAAAACAGTGAGATTAAAATCAATCAGGTATGAACGGCGGTTTCGTGACCACCGATTCAACCGCCGAATTAGACTGAGAGATAAATCAATCAGGTCTTGAAACGGCGGTTTCGAACGGCGGTTTCGAACGGTGGTCGTGACAGCCGATCTTAACCGCAGAAATGCTTCAGACCAATCTGGACTGAAACGGCGGTTTCATTCGGCGGCCAGGCCGCCGATCATAACCACCGATCACCTAGAAAGGTGAAAACCAAGGAGAAGCCAAGGGCATTCTCCATAGGCGGTCCTCGCGCTAAACCAAGCACAATCTAGTGCATGCGCGGACGTTTCCGAAAGTTATCGGGAAACGAATTACACGACAACAGGACACAATTACACACAACAAAATATAATAAATAAGTGCAAGTGTGAGATGTGACAAGTGAAGAGAATGCACACATATGCAATGAATGTTAAGTGAGTGTGTGCAACTAATCTCTTCAAAGAAAAGTAAGCACATAGAAATTTACCTTCGGTGCTTATCAACACGAGGTCTTCAAAGGGCTTCGAACAATAAGACCGATACTTAGGCTACCCTTACAAAGAACCCCAACATGTGGTTTGTCCACGAAATGAGCCAATCAACAAATGGGAACCTTACAATCTCCCCCTTTGGCTATTTCGTGACAAAACCACCACTCACATTGATTCCTCACAAAGAAATAGAAACTATGGGACAACTATGATATTCTACAACACAAAGAGATAAGAAAATAAAACTTCAAGTCTTCAATCTCTTGTAGAATAATCACGCCCTGTAAATAAGATTTCTATGTTTTCCAATACAAGTGAAATGTGAGATTAATCAAGTGATATCAAAACAAGCATTTGCATTTTTAGAATTTAGGCACAACATTACAAAATATATGCAATGTATGATAAATGCAATGCTCCCCCTCAAAGGGTTACTCCCCCTCAATGTGTTATCTCCCCAATGTGCACAATTGCAACACCAATTTGCATCTCCCCTTACCATATACTACTCCCCCTTTTTGTCATGATATAGGCAAAGGAGTAGTCCCCAACCGGGTCACTCATAGTAACGAGAGATAGTAGCATGCAAGATTTGCATAATTAATATAAGTCACTTTATGCATCTCAATTAATCGGAGAGAAACAAGGAGATTTATTTAAGAGAAAATGTGTGAATCAAACATGCTTGGCATACAAGACATGTGGCATACAAGACATGTAGCATTCAAGTCCAAAATACAATGGTATTTGGCAAAGCAAATGACAAAGGTTTCTAATAGGAATTCAAACCAATTTCACCAAAGTCATGAGTAAAGCAAGGATATAGAATACATTGATTTCAATATAAGAGCAACTATATCCAACTTTATAAGCGAAACATGGCATGAGCAACTTTGCACCCTTTTTGATTTTTCCAGATAAGATATCCGTATGATAGTAGCCATGTTCAACCAATAAAGAAAGAGAGACATTTGGAATATAAATTCCTTTGAACGGATACAAGATCCTTTATTCATTTTGAGTCTCATTAGCTTTCACACAAGTTTTTGCATTTTAAGAGTATGCAATCATCAATTCATGCTTTTCATGTGAGCATGTTATATGAATTTCATGCTTTTTCATTTGACATTAGCATGTTATTAAAGAATCATCATGTCATGGAGATAATCATAGGTCATTAAAATTATACTTCCTATATACATCTCCTAGTCCAAAAATGCATGTTTGAACATAAATATGACATGGATTGTAAACAAGCAAGGTTCACACTTATTGAAATGAAAACATATATACATATGTGCAACCAAGCTTACTCAAGCAATTAAAAGAAGAGGCATAAGATATTTCAAATTTTTTGCAAGTGACAAGAATGCAAACTAGCTCTCTTTGCTTGAGTTCCCCATATGGGGTCAATCATAGAACATCACTCCACAAGACATATCCCAATAGATCTACTAAGAGTTTTAAATCGAGTAGCATCTAAGGGTTTAGTAAATAGGTCCGCAAGTTGATCATTAGTACCTACATGTTCAAGTACTATGCATTTATTTTCAACAAGCTCTCTAATGAAGTGATGGCGGATGTCAATATTCTTAGTTCTAGAATGTTGCACCGGATTCTTGGAAATATTAATGGCACTCATGTTATCACAAAAGAGAGTGAGAGTACCTTGGTTGAATCCGTAATCTACTAGCATTTGCTTCATCCATATAAGTTGAGTGCATCCACTCCCCGCGGCTATGTACTCGGCTTCCGCCGTGGACAAGGAAATCGAGTTTTGCTTCTTGCAAAACCAAGACACCAAGTTGTTGCTTAGAAAGAAGCAACCGCCAGATGTGCTCTTCCTATCATCACAATTTCCTGCCCAATCCGCATCACTATATCCTACAAGACTAGGATTAGTGTCAAATGAGTACCAAATCCCATAGTTGGAAGTCCCATTCACAAAGCGAATGACTCTCTTAACCGAAGAGAGATGGGACTCCTTGGGATCGAATTGGTACCTAGCACAAACTCCTACACTAAATGATATATCGGGCCTACTTGCGGTCAAATAGAGCAAGCTCCCTATCATGCCACGATATAAGGTTTGGTCCACACTTTTACCGCTAGCATCCTTGCTTAGCTTCAAAGTGGTGCTCATAGAAGTGTCACAATGTTTGGCTTTTTCAAGACCAAACTTCTTCACAAGGTTTTTGGCATATTTGGCTTGGGTTATGAAAATCCCATTATCTAGTTGCCTAATTTGCAAACCTAGGAAGTAATTAAGCTCACCAACAAGACTCATCTCAAATTCATGAGACATAACATCAACAAATTGTTGGACCTTGGTGTTGTTGGTGGAGCCAAACACTATGTCATTGACATATATTTGAGCTATGAAAAGCTCATCATTGTCTCTATTGATGAATAGTGTCTTGTCAACACTACCTCTGGTGTAGTTATTGTCAACAAGAAATTGAGTGAGGCGCTCATCCCAAGCCCTCGGTGCTTGTTTCAACCCATATAGTGCCTTCTTGAGGCGATAGACATGGTTGGGGTGGTGTGCATCCACAAACCCCTTGGGTTGTTCAACAAACACTTCCTCTTGCAAGAAGCCATTGAGGAAGGCACTCTTGACATCCATTTGGTGCAATTTGAACTTGTGCACACAAGAAATGGACAAGAGAAGCCTAATAGACTCTAAATGGGCAACGGGAGCAAATGTCTCCTCAAAGTCGATACCCTCAATTTGAGAGTACCCTTGTGCTACAAGTCTAGCCTTGTTCCGCACTATGTTGCCATCCTCATCGGATTTGTTCCTAAATATCCATTTAGTGCCTATGACATTAGTGGTCTTAGGCCTAGGAACTAGAGTCCAAACCTCATTCCTTTCGAATTGGTTTAGCTCTTCTTGCATGGCAAGAACCCAAAATTCATCATTTAAGGCTTCTTCAACCTTTTTGGGTTCAATTTGAGAGGTGTAGCATGTGTAGCTAATAAGATTAGCAAGTTGACGTCTAGTCCTAACACCCTTATTAACATCTCCAATAACATCCTCTTTGTTATGGAGTCTTCTAACCCATGGAGCGGGTTCATTAGAGTCCAAGAGAGGGACTCTAGTAGTGGGTTGTGTGACTTCATCATTTTCATTAGATGTCCCAACATTGGGAGTCACCACAACCCTCTCCAAAGGAGAAACATCACTAAAAACAACCTCCTCCTCATGATCATTAGACTTGAGCCTAGTGTCATCAAATACGACATTGGATGATTCCATAACACTTAGAGTCTTTAAATTAAAAACTCTATAGGCTCTACTATTCAAGGCATAACCAATAAAAATACCCTCATCACTCTTAGCATCGAATTTGCCAAGTTGATCGCGGTCATTCAAAATGTAGCATTTGCTTCCAAAAGTGTGGAAGTAGCTAACATTTGGCCTCTTGCCTTTCCATAACTCATAGGAGGTGTTTCTAGTACCGGGCCTTAGGAAAACTCTATTTCCTATATAGCAAGCCGTATTGATGGCTTCGGCCCATAAGTTCCTAGGGACATTGTTGCTAAGCAACATCACACGGGCCATCTCTTGAAGGACCCTATTTTTCCTCTCAACAACTCCATTTTGTTGAGGTGTCCTAGGAGCCGAAAACTCATGGGAGATGCCTAAACCATTACAAAAGGTTTCAAAAGCAGCATTCTCAAATTCCCTCCCATGGTCACTTCTAATCCGTTTTATGCTTTTAATATTAGAGTTCATTTTATTTTGTATTTTATTACAAAGCATTTTAAACTTATCAAAAGTTTCGGATTTTTCTCTAAGAAAATATGTCCATGTGAACCTAGAGAAATCATCAACACATACAAAAATGTATCTCTTTCCACCCAAACTTTCGGTTTGCATAGGACCCATGAGGTCCATGTGGAGAAGCTCAAGAGGCTCCTTGGTGGTGAGATACTTACCCTTTTTTTGCATGCTTTTAGTTTGCTTTCCTTGTTGGCAAGGTCCACAAACACCATTGGCTTTCTTCCTAAGCTTAGGGAGGCCACGCACACAATTGAACTTTCCAAGGGTCTGTAGATCCCTAAAGTTCATGTGGCCAAGTCTTTCATGCCACAACTCAATTTGCTCATCCATGGACACATGATTAGATACAATACTAGCTTCAAGACAATAACAATTGTCGCTAGATCTCATGCCCTTCAACAAGGTTTGTCCATCGGGTTTTAGGATAGAGCAATAATCTTTAGAAAACAAGACGGAATATCCTTCATCACTAAGATGTGAAATGCTTATTAAATTGGCTTTCAAGCCATCAACAAATAAAGCATTGGATAAGGAGGGTAATTCGGGAACGGAAATGGTTCCTTTCCCTACAACATTTCTTTTGGATCCATCACGAAAAGTGACATTTCTACCTTCCTCCATAACAAGAGTCTCGAAGAAACTCTTGTTTCTCGTCATGTGCCTAGAGCACCCACTATCCAAATACCAAAAATTAGAAGAATTTGCCTTCAAGGCTATTTGTGCAACATGGCAAACATTTTCATTCTTTCTAATCCACTTAGCAACAATTTTAGCTTTCTTAGTGGTCTTTGGTACATGGGCTCTAGATGTCCTAGGATCATGCAAAGTAAAATTATCATTCCTAGGAACATGCATCTTGGCTCTATTCTTTCTCTTTTCAATCATGCTTCGTGTTCTACACATTTTAATATATTGAAAGCAATTTGGTCTAATATGACCATCACAACCACAAAAGTGACAAATAGGGATGAAAAAAGGAATCATACCTTGTCTTTGTGCACGTATGAGAGCTCGTCCATGTCTTTGTGGATGAGTGGGTTCAATCCATCTTCGTTGTTGAACCGGTCTAGGTTGCTTCCAAGCTTGAGGTTGCATGATTGGTCTCTTTCCTTTGTGAGCCAATTGTTGAGGAATGTTGGCTTGAGGGACCCTAGGGGGTTGAGCTTGAGGTTGCCTTCTTGGTCCCATCTTCACTTGTGCATTAGAGCATTGTCCTACTTCTAATTTCTTCCTAGGAGCTTGCACAAATGAAGTTTCTTCTTTCTTCAAGCTCTTGACAAACACGGTCTTGTTAGAGGTAGAGATCTTCTTGTCATCTTCATACCCAAGACCCCTCTTGTCACATGGACTCTTTCCAACACCAAGCATATGGTCAAGCTTCTTGGTGCTAGAGTCTATCCTAGCCAAGGACCCTTTAACTTCTACAAGTTCCCTCTTCAAGCCTTCTTCACTTCTCTTGGATAAGTCTAATTCCTCAATTAACTTATCCTCTCTCCTCTTCAACCTTTCCACTTGTTCACTTAAGTGGTCATTGTGAGCCGAAAGTTCAAGGTTCTCTTCTCTCAACCTCTCAATCTTTCTTGGGCTTTTAATTGCTAAATCATTGAACTCGGCATGGTATTCAGCAAGCACCTTTTGCTCCACAAATTTCTTTATGGAAATAGAAGAGGAGTCACTTTCTACTTCACTTGAGTCATTTTCCTCTTGACTCATTTCCTCTTTCTCACTACCAATTTTGCTCTTATGTGAGGAGGCAAAAGCTAGGAGATTAGCCATGAGCTCTTCTTCACTTGAAGACTCATCTTCCTCATTGGAGTCATCACTACTCCCACTCCAAGTGGCGGCCATCACTTTGCTCTTCTTCTTTTCATTGTGATTAGCACATTCGGGTGCAAAGTGACCAATCCCACCACATTCAAAGCATCGGACCCCTTTCCTTTCGGTCCTCTCTTGTCTAGGCTCAAACTTCTTGAAGGAACATTTTTTCTTCAAGTCTTGTCCTCTTGACCCAAATCCCTTCTTCTTCTTGAACCCCATAACCTTATTAAACCTTTTCACGAATAAGGCAAGGTCTTCATCCGAGTCATGCTTTGCCTCCTTTGCATCCTTAGATGCTTTCAAAGCTATTCCTTTAGACTTTTTAGAAGGAGTAATGGTGCTAGGAGCCTTCCTAGACTCATATGCAAGGAGATGTCCAATCACCTCACTTGGCTTCATATCCATGTAGCCACTATTTTCTTCTATGGCCGTCACCTTTGATTCAAACCTATCGGGGAGAGATCTCATAATTTTTTGCTTGACTCTCCTATCCGAATACGGGTCTCCGAGTTGATGGCTTTGATTTACAATGTCCATCAATTTGATTTCGAAGTCATTGAAGCATTCATCCTCTCTGATACGAACCCCGTCGATTGTATCAAGATTGATGCCTAGGATCGTTCTAACCTCTGGTTCGGATGGAAACCGCGACCCAACACCTATAATGAGATGTGAACCTTGGTATGAAGGAGGACGCCACAATCAAGGATGGAATACTCGATTGATAAGTCAAGGAGGAACGCCACAGAGAAATCTGATAAGTTCCAATTAGTTCTCAAAGAACAAAAGAGAAAATTCTCTCAAATTTCATTCAAAATCCATAGAAATATCAATCCAAGGTCCACTAGGTATAGGCAAAGGAGTATACAATCCATGAGGCTTGATCCTAGACTTAGCTCGTCTACATGTAATGCATTTTTCACAGATTCTTTCTACGTCACGTTTCATATGAGGCCAAAAGAAGTGTTCATGCAAAACATCTAGTGTCTTGGCTATACCAAAATGCCCCATCAAACCTCCCCCATGAGCTTCTCTAACAAGCAATTCACGCAAAGAACTCTTAGGCACACATAATTTAGTTTCTCTAAACAAAAATCCATCATGCCTATAAAACTTGCCAAATGCTACCTTTTCACATGCATTGAATACATTACCAAAATCAGAATCTTCCACATACAATTCTTTAATGTAGTCAAAACCAAGCAATCTAGTATCCAAAGTAGAAAGTAAAACGTACCTTCTAGACAAAGCATCAACGACCACGTTTTCCTTACCTTTTTTGTACTTGATCACATATGGAAATGTTTCTATGAACTCCACCCACTTGGCATGCCGCTTATTTAGCTTGTGCTGTCCCTTTAAATGCTTCAAGGACTCATGATCCGTGTGAATCACAAATTCTTTTGGCCAAAGGTAGTGTTGCCAAGTTTCCAATGCCCTAACCAAAGCATACATCTCCTTGTCATAGGTAGGATAATTCAAGGCTGCTCCACTTATTTTCTCACTAAAAAATGCAATGGGACATCCTTCTTGCATTAGAACAGCTCCAATACCTATTCCTGAAGCATCACACTCATTCTCAAAAGCTTTAGCAAAGTCAGGCAAAGCAAGTAAATGTGCGTTAGTTAATTTCTCCTTAATCAAGTTAAACGCCTTTTCTTGTTCATTACCCCACTTAAAACCCACATTCTTTTTGATAACTTCAGTTAAAGGTGCGGCTAGACTACTAAAATCCCTCACAAACCTCCTATAAAAACTAGCCAACCCATGGAAACTCCTCACTTGTCCCACATTTGTAGGTTTCGGCCACTCCTTAATTGCCTTAACCTTCTCTTCATCAACCCCAATCCCTTTAGCACTAACAACAAAACCAAGAAATACAAGCCTATCCGTGCAAAAGGTACACTTCTTGAGATTAGCAAACAACTTTTCAGTTCTTAAAACACCTAAAACAAGTTTTAAATGTTCAACATGCTCATCCAGGTTTTTGCTATAAATCAAAATATCATCAAAGTAAACAACCACAAATTTTCCAATAAAAGCACGCAAAACATGGTTCATTAATCTCATGAAAGTACTTGGTGCATTAGTTAATCCAAAAGGCATAACTAACCACTCATATAAACCATATTTTGTTTTAAAAGCGGTTTTCCACTCATCACCTTCTTTCATCCTAATTTGATGATATCCACTCTTAAGATCAATTTTAGTGAAGACAATAGAACCATGCAATTCATCAAGCATATCATCTAATCTAGGAATAGGATGTCGATACTTTACAGTGATATTATTGATGGCACGACAATCAACGCACATCCTCCAAGTTCCATCCTTTTTAGGCACAAGCAATACGGGAACTGCACAAGGACTCATACTCTCACGAACATACCCCCTTTCCATGAGCTCATCAACCTGCTTTTGAAGTTCCTTTGTCTCCTCGGGATTACTTCTATATGCGGGTCTATTTGGAATTGGTGCTCCGGGTACAAAATCAATTTGGTGCTCAATCCCCCTCATTGGTGGTAAACCAATAGGCATCTCTTCGGGAAACACTTCATTAAAGTCCTGCAAAAGTGAAACAACAAAACTAGGCAAAGAAGAGTCAATTTCGTTAGTACTAAAACAAGCCTCTTTGTACAAAAGTACAATCATTGGCTGATTTGAAAACAAAGCCTTTTTGATCTCACTATCTCTTGCATAAAAACTCACTTGTTTTCTCTCTCTTTTTTTCTCATCAGCCTCTATTTTTTTTTCCACTTTTTTTTCATTTTTTGCTGTTTCGGACTCTCTCTCTTTTGTCTCTCTT
Source organism: Acer yangbiense (assembly GCA_008009225.1). Taxonomy (NCBI): domain Eukaryota; kingdom Viridiplantae; phylum Streptophyta; class Magnoliopsida; order Sapindales; family Sapindaceae; genus Acer; species Acer yangbiense. The sequence goes on from CM017762.1 coordinate 35,588,425, forward strand.
TCTTTTGAACTCTCACTCTCCTTTTTAACATCTCTCTCTTTTTTTAACCTATCTTCTCTATTCCCATACCTAACTCCTCTACCTCCCAATCCACGCCTAAATCTGCCAGCACCCACATTAGACATGCGATCCTCCTCCTCTAGGTCATTCCCATAATCATCTTCATAATCATTCCTAGGTAGGTTCCTTTCTCTTCGTTCCACATTAGGAGCCCTGATTGGCTGCTCCCTTTGTGAACTAGACTCCACTTTGTGTAACCTATCATTCATCTCGCCAAACCTATCATTCACCTCGCCAAACTGAATCTCCATTCGCGCCATGTGTTGTTGCATGGCTGTAAACAAACGGTCGAGATCTACCGTTTTTGGTGCTTCGTTGGACAGTTCCTTACTGTTATCGTGTGACATTTTTAGAACCTGCAAAACAACAAGAATGAGTACATACTGAGGGTAAAAGCCAAAAGATTTGAGTGAAACACGAGTGTGAGTGCCATCATTATTGAGAGTAAACACGTGAGGGAGTGTTTGTGAGGCTTACCAATTTGTTTTTGTAGGTTTAAAAAAAAATGTGTGACAATGCATCAGAAAAGATCGATTTCAAACTTTTCTTAAAGTTCTTGGATCAAAAGTTTGATCAGTTGGAGATGAGGTTGGATCAACAATTGAAGAGGAAGGGTTCCGCACGAGTTGGGCAACATTCGGGTTCTTCTTCATCATGGGAACTGAATTGGAACAAGAGGGATGACCAGCCTAGTTTCAAGGCCATGGCCGAACCTTCTAAAGATCACAAAGATGGAGAGCTTTTGGTAGAAAGAAGAGCTCTTAGTGCTCAAGCAAAGGAAGATGATGAGGTACAACGTGACAATGTCTTTCACACCCGATGCCATGTTAATGATAAGGTATGTAGCATGATAATTGATGGGGGGAGTTGTACTAATTTGGCTAGCACTAGTTTGGTGGAAAAACTGAATTTGGCCACTTTAAAGCACCCAAAACCTTATAAGCTACAATGGTTGAATGATAGTGAAGAAATCAAGGTGACTAAACAGGTGTTGGTGTCTTTTTCCATTGGGAAGTACAAAGATGAAGTCTTGTGTGATGTGGTACCAATGCATGCAAGCCATATCCTTTTGGGGCGACCATGGCAGTTTGATAGGCGTGTAACTCATGATGGTTATACAAATAGATACTCATTTGTACTCAATAAAAAACGAATCACTCTTGTACCCTTAACCCCAATACAAGTATATGAAGATCAAGTGAGGTTAAAAGAAAAGAGAGATGTAAAAAATGAGAGTGAGAGTTCAAAAGAAAGAGAGACAAAAGAAAGAGAGATTGAAACAGCAAAAAAAGAAATCTCGGCTGATGAGAAAAAAAAAGAGAGAAAACAAATGAACTTCTATGCAAAAAAGAGTGAGATCAAAAAGGCATTATTTTCAAATCAGCCAACTTCTTGGCCTCGTGTTCTTGTTTCTCTTTTTCAGGACTTTGAATAAAATATTATTTGAGAGAATTGTTTCCTCTTGGTTCTTGATTGAACTATGAACTTATCAAGGTTCTACCTTGTGGCGTTCAAACCATGACTTATCACTCACCTTCTTTCTTGTTCTTGAGTGTGGCGTCTACAACCTTCTTGATACCGTTGGTTCTTATCTCCATATAGATAATGGGTCACAGTCCTTTATTTTCTTTATTTTTATAAACTTGAATTAGAAAACGATCCTTCGTTACCATATATTGGTTCCGGGTCTCACTACTCTTGGTGAGGTTCGTATCACTCTCCCATCCTAAGTAGCTCAAATTAAGTTTGGAGGACTTGAAGCTTGGACTCCTTCACCACCTCGGTTCCCTCATGTGCAACTTGAAGGATGTCCCATGACACTTTTGCAATCTGAGTATTCTGAATAAGATTGTATTGATTCTCATCCATTGCATGATGGCATGCATAGCCTTCCTATTCCACTTGGAAGCCTCAAACTCTTGCGCGTTCCATTGCGCCTTAGGCTTCAAAACTTCTTCTCCTCCACCACCGGGAGTCATCATGGGTAGATCATATCCGTTTTCCACCGCCATCCATGCACGGTTATGAATTTGGCATATGTAGGATTCCATCTTCCCTTTCCATTGGGAATAATTCAAACCGGTAAGAAGTGGAGGCCTTGTGCTAGAAGCACCTTCGTGGCCACCACCATTTCCACCGTTTCCACTCATAGTGTTTATGAATGAATGAAATGAATGCAAATGTATGAATGATCAAAAATCACACAAAATGCAAAACACACCAAAATAAGCAAGGATCACCTATGTATGTCTAGGAACCCGCTCTGATACCAATTGAAACAAATTATAGCACGGTGTGTATAAAACTATCTAGAGGGGGGGTGAATAGATTTTAAGCTTTTTACCCAATTTTTCGTGTTAGTCAAAATTACGAAATTACCCCTAAATAGATAAAGCAATAAATCAAGTATAATATGCGGAAATTAAATAACACTTGATTTTTACGTGGAAACCCTCACGGGAAAAATCCCGGGCTAGTAAGTAAGCCACACTCGAACCTTGAATCCACTAAATGTGTAAAATGATTACAACCTAATCCCGGAAGTAATCACACACCTACCTAATCCCGGTATGAGTGAACCTAGTCCAATTTGCTTGCGATCTAAGCAACCTAATCCCGGATGCTACACACAAGACTTACTTTCTCTATGAAGAGAATACAACCCTAAGTGAATATATGAATATCCAAATGCAACATAGAGCAAGGGAAACCCTATATGCTTATCTAAGATGATTAATATGCAATTAGAACAATCCTAGATATCAAAACTAAATGACATGTCAAATAGTTTAGCTAATCAAGATTAAGCACAAAACTTAATTAGCTATCACAAAAAAACTTCTCAAACATACATCATACTAATCTCAAACTTGTATTCAAAGTATATAAAATAACATACAAGTAATTAATTGAGATTGCTAGCTAAGAGAAACACAAAATATGTAAGATATTAGTGAAAAGCTTACCAAGCAAAGTATGATGAAGAATCCATGCAAGATGACATCTAGAAGATCAAGGATGATGCTAGATGATGATTGATGATCATGAAAAAGTGTTTGAGTAATAAAAAATGAGTTCTTGGAATTTTTCTTCTCTTTGAAAAATATCCTAAGTATGAATTCTGAATATGAACTCTCTTAATTGACCTAAAGACAAAATGGCATATATATAGGGGGCCAAATCAAAGTGTGGTCGTTTAAGTAAGTTTCAAAGAAACGCGCCGATCGGCGGTTTCAATCGGCGGCCAACCCGCCGATCATGACCGCCGAATTGAGCTCGTGAAGAACAGAGCATAAACGGCGGTTCATTCGGCGGTTTAGTGACCGCCGATCCCAACCGCCGAATCAAAACAGAGAGATTAAAATCAATCAGGTATGAACGGCGGTTTCGTGACCGCCGATTCAACCGCCGAATTAGACTGAGAGATAAATCAATTAGGTCTTGAAACGGCGGTTTCGAACGGCGGTCGTGATCACCGATCTTAACCGCAGAAATGCTTCAAACCAATCTGGGTTGAAACGGCGGTTTCATTCGGCGGCCAGGCCGCCGATCATAACCGCCGATCACCTAGAAAGGTGAAAACCAAGGAGAAGCCAAGGGTATTCTCTATAGGCGGTCCTCACGCTAAACCGAGCACAATCTAGTGCATGCGCGGACGTTTTCAAAAGTTATCGGGAAACGAATTACACGACAACAGGACACAATTACACACAACAAAATATAATAAATAAGTGCAAGTGTGAGATGTGACAAGTGAAGAGAATGCACACATATGCAATGAATGTTAAGTGAGTGTGTGCAACTAATCTCTTCACAGAAAAGTAAGCACATAGAAATTTACCTTCGATGCTTATCAACACGAGGTCTTCAAAGGGCTTCGAACAATAAGACCGATACTTAGGCTACCCTTACAAAGAACCCCAACATGTGGTTTGTCCACGAAATGAGCCAATCAACAAATGGGAACCTTACACATGCATAATCACAATAAAAAGAAATAGATCCACGTATATATACGTTAATTAATTAAGAGGGTTCAACCTAGGCTCTGATACCAATTGTAGGGAAAAATGCCGTAGTACACGCAGCGGAAGCGAGACTAAAAATTGATTTAGTAACTTTTAAAAAAAATTTCCTTTTATGAACCTTAAACCCTTTAATCAATTAAACATATATATTATCTAACAAAAGAATAATACCTTTTGTCGCGTGATTCGATTGACTTACGTCGATGGTAATCCGCAAGATCTTCAATCCTAGCACGAACGTGGATCACCTAGGAGCGTGGTCTCCCTTTTCTTTGAATTGCAAACCTGTGAATGGACAAATAAACTTTTCTTTTCTTTGTTAGTCACAAAAACAATCAAAAGAAGACTAAAATTATTCCGGTCACTTTTGAGTTCTCAATCTAATGATCGAAACTCGCGTGAACCTAAATCGATGTTGTACACACAAGCTTATTGATGAATAAGCAAATAGTGTACCATCAAAGAATAATTTATTCACTCTTTTATGTTTTAGTAGAATAAAATTAATGCTCTCTATGAATTAAGAAGAAGAAGAAAAATTGTCTCTCAAGCACAAAGCATAGGGTGGCCTAATTCTATACATATGAATATATAGGTGGCCTAAATTTTCTTCTCTTTTCCTGTTAGGGTTGCCGAAATCTTGCTCTCTTTTTCTCTTAGGGTTGCCGCAAATCACACTCCTAAAAGGAGTTTGTGTTGCACCCTAATTTCCATAAAAGAATAGACTTCAAACCCTAATCCAACTCATAGATATTTTATTCTTTTTACTGACTAAAATAAAAGACTTCTTATTTGTTTAAATAAATAAAATTAATTATTTATTTTCTTACCAAATAAGTCTTTTACTTTTAGTATACTACCAACAATAGTATAAGACTAGGAATCATATTTCCTAATCAGAAAAGATTTGTTTCTTAATTAAACAATTAATTAATAAATTAATTAATTCTTATTTAATTAAAACAATGAAAACAAAATAATATCTTAGGTTAAAATATTAACCTTGCCGCCCCACTTGAATAAAATTGGGCCTAATATTATTTTCTTATTTCATTTAATCCATTGGACTTTAAATAAAAAGCTCACATGTGAACCAGAACCATTCTTACTAAAAGAAACAAGCCCACATGTCTTTTATTAATATATTAATAAACATTACACTCTTGCTATTGAGCATAATCCTAACAGTAACTAAGCTCACCAACAAGACTCACCTCAAATTCATGAGACATGACATCAATAAATTGTTGGACCTTGGTGTTGTTGGTGGAGCCAAACACTATATCATCAACATAGATTTGAGCTATAAAAAGCTCATCCTTGTCCTTCTTGATGAATAGAGTCTTGTCAACACTACCCCTTGTGTAGTTATTGTCACCAAGAAATTGAGTGAGGCGCTCATACCAAGCCCTCGGTGCTTGTTTCAACCTATATAGAGCCTTCTTGAGGCGATAGACATGGTTGGGGTGGTGTGCATCCACAAACCCCTTGGGTTGTTCAACAAACACTTCTTCTTGCAAGAAGCCATTGAGGAAGGCACTCTTAACGTCCATTTGGTGCAATTTGAACTTGTGCACACAAGAGATGGACAAGAGAAGCCTAATGGACTCTAAACGGGCAACGGGAGCAAAAGTCTCCTTAAAGTTGATACCCTGAATTTGAGAGTACCCTTGTGCTACAAGCCTAGCCTTGTTCCGCACTATGTTGCCATTTTCATCGGATTTGTTCCTATAAATCCACTTAGTGCTTATCACATGTGAGCTTTTAGGCCTAGGAATTAGAGTCCAAACCTCATTCCTTTCGAATTGGTTTAGCTTTTCTTGCATGGCAAGAACCCAAAATTCATCATTCAAGGCTTCATAAACCTTTTTGGGTTCAATTTGAAAGGTGTAGCATGTAAAACTAATGAGATTAGCTATTTGACGCCTAGTCCTAACACCCTCATTCACATCTCTAATAACATCCTCTTTGTTATGGAGACTTCTAACCCATGGAGCGGGTTCATTAGAGTCCAAGAGAGGGACTCTAGTAAGAGGTTGTGTGACCTCATTATTGTCATTGGACGTCCCAACATTGGGAGTCACCACAACCTTCTCCAAACAAGAGTCATCCTTTAAAACTTCCTCCTCCTCATGGTCATCCAACTTGAGCCTAGTATCATCAATGACAACATTGGATGATTCCATGACGGTTCGAGTCTTCAAGTTGAAAACTCTATAGGCTCTACTATTCAAGGCATAGCCAATAAAGATACCCTCATCACTCTTAGCATCAAATTTGCCAAGTTGATCACGGTCATTTAAAATGTAGCATTTGCTTCCAAATGTGTGGAAGTAGCTAACATTTGGCTTCCTACCCTTCCATAACTCCTAGGAGGTGTTTCTAGATCCGGGCCAAAGGAAAACACGATTCCCTATATAGCAAGCCGTATTGACGGCTTCGGCTCATAGGTTCCTAGGGACATTGTTGCTAAGCAACATCACTCGGGCCATCTCTTAAAGGACCCTATTTTTCCTCTCAACAATTCTATTTTGTTGAGGTGTCCTAGGAGCCGAGAACTCATGGGAGATACCTAAGCTATTGCAATAGCTTTCAAAAGAGGCATTCTCAAATTCCCTCCCATGGTCACTTTTAATCCGTTTAATGTTAGAATTCATTTCATTTTGTATTTTAGTACAAAGCATTTTAAACTTATCAAAAGTTTCAGATTTTTCTCTAAGAAAATATGTCCATGTAAATCAAGAGAAATCATCAACACAAAAAAAAATGTATCTCTTTCCACATAAACTTTCGGTTTGCATATGACCCATGAGATCCATGTGGAGAAGCTCTAGAGGCTCCTTGGTGGAGAGATACTTGCTCTTTTTGTGCATGCTCTTGGTTTGTTTTCCTTGTTGGCAAGGTCCACAAATTCCATTGGCTTTCTTCCCAAGCTTAGGGAGGCCACGCACACAATTGAACTTTCCAAGGGTTCTTAAATCCCTAAAGTTCATGTGGCCAAGTCTTTCATGCCACAACTCTATTTGCTCATCCATGGACACATTGTTTGAGACTATTCTAGCTTCAAGACAATAGCAATTGTCGCTAGATCTCATACCTTTCAACAAGGTTTGTCCATCGGGCTTTAGGATCGAGCAATCACTTTTACTAAACAAGACGGAATATCCTTCATCACTTAGATGTGAAATGCTTATTAAATTGGCTTTCAAGCCATCAACAAATAAAGCATCGGATAATGAGGGTAATCCGGGAACGGAAATGGTTCCTTTCCCTACAACTTTCTTTTCGGATCCATCACCAAAAGTGACATATCCTCCTTCCTCTATAACAAGAGTCTCGAAGAAACTTTTGTTTCCCGTCATGTGCCTAGAGCACCCACTATCTAAGTACCAAAAATTAGAAGAATTTGCCTTCAAGGCTATTTGAGCAACATGACAAACATTTTCATTCTTTCTAATCCACCTAGAAACAATCTTAGCTTTCTTAGTGGTCTTTGGTACATGGGTTCTAGATGTCCTAGGATTATACACATCAATATTATAATTCCTATAAGCATGCATCTTGGTTCTATTCTTTCTCTTTTCAATCATGCTTCGTGTTTTACACATTTTAATATATTGAAAGCAATTTGGTCTAATATGACCATCAAATCCACAAAAATGACATGTAGGAATAAAATAAGGGATCATACCTTGTTATTGAGCATGCATGTGAGCGTGTCCATGTCTTTATGGTTGAGTGGGTTCAATCCATCTTCGTTGTTGAACCGGTCTAGCTTGCTTCCTAGCTTGAGGTTGCATGATTGGTCTCTTTCCTTTGTGAGCCAATTGTGGAGGAATGTTAGCTTGAGGGACCCTAGAGGGTTGAGCTTGAGGTTGCCTTCTTGGCACCATCTTCACTTGTGCATTTGAACATTGTCCTAGTTCTAACTTCTTCCTAGGAATTTGCACAAATGAAGTTTCTTCATTCCTCAAACTCTTGACAGACATGGTCTTATTAGAGGTTGAGATCTTCTTGCCATCTTCATACCCAAGACACCTCTTGTCACACGGACTCTTTCCAACACCAAGTATATGATCAAGTTTCTTGGTGCTAGAATCCATCCTAGCTAAAGATTCTAAAGCTTCATCCAGCTCCCTCTTCAAACCTTCTTCATTTCTCTTAGATAAGACTAACTCCTCTCTTAGCTTATCTTCCATCTTCTTGAATTTTTCCACTTGTTCACTTAAGTGGTCATTATGGGATGAAAGCTCAAGATTTTCTTCTCTCAACATCTTGATCTTTCTTGTGCTCTTGATTGCTAAATCATTAAACTCGTCATGGTATTTAGCAATCACCTTTTTCTCCACAAATCCATTTATGGAGTTAGAAAAGGAATCACTTTCTTCTCCACTTGAGTCATTTTCCTCTTGACTCATTTCCTCTCTTTCACTAGCACTTTTGTTTTTATGGGAGGAGGCAAAAGCTAGGAGGTTAGCCATGAGCTCTTCATCACTTGAAGACTCATCTCCCTCATTGGAGTCATCACTACTACCACTCCATGTGGCGGCCATCATTTTACCCTCTTTCTTGTCATTGTGATTAGCACATTCGGGGGCAAAATGACCTATGCCACCACACTCGAAGCATCAGACCCCTTTCCTTTCGGTCCTTTCTTGCCTAGGTTCAAACTTCTTGAAATGACCATTTTTCTTCAAATCTTGACCTTTTGATCCAAAGCCCTTTCTCCTAAACTTCATAACCTTGTTGAACCTTTTTACAAACAAGGCAAGGTCTTCATCCGAGTCAATCTTGTTTGCCTCCTTTTCATCCTTGGAAGCTTGTAAAGCAATTCCTTTTTTCTTTTTAGGAGGTGTAGAGCTAGGAGCCTTCCTAGACTCATAGGCGAGAAGTCTTCCAATAACCTCGCACGGCTTTATGTCCATATATCCACTGTTTTCTTCTATAGCCATCACCTTTGATTCGAACCTATCGGGGAGAGATCTCATGATTTTCTGCTTGACTCTCCTATCCGAATACGGGTCTCCAAGTTGGTGACTTTGATTAGCGATATCCATCAATTTGATTTCGAAATCATTGAAGCATTCATCCTGCTCCCATCCTAAGCAACTCGAATTGAGTTTGGAGGACTTGAAGCTTGGATTCCTTCACCACCTCGGTTCCTTCATGTGAAACTTGTACGATATCCCAAGCCACTTTCGCGATTTGAGTGTTCTGAATAAGCTTATACTGATTTTCATCCATTACACAAAGGATGGCATGCATCGCCTTCCTATTCCACTTTGAAGCCTCAAACTCTTACGGACTCCATTGCGCCTTAGGCTTTAATACTTCTTCTCCTCCACCATCGGGAGTCATCTTGGGTAGATTATATCCATCTTCCACCGCCATCCACGCACGGTTGTGAATTTGACATATGTAGGATTCCATCTTCCCTTTCCATTGGGAATAGTTCAACCCGGTAAGAAGTGGAGGCCTTGTGCTTGAAGCACCCTCGTTGCCACCACCATTTCCACCGTTTCCACTCATAGTGTTTATGAATGAATGAAATGAATGCAAATGTATGAATGATTAAAAATCACACAAAATGCAAAACACACCAAAGTGAGCAAGGATCACCTAATTATATCTAGGAATCCGCTCTGATACCAATTGAAACAAATTATAGCACGGTGTGTAAATAACTATCTAGAGGGGGGGTGAATAGATTTTAAACTTATTACCCAATTTTTAGTGTGAAGACAACATTACGAAATTACCCCTAACTAGATAAAGCAATAAATCAAGTATAAAATGCGGAAATTAAATAACACTTGATTTTTACGTGGAAACCCTCATGGGAAAAACCACGGGCTAGTAAGTAAGCCACACTCGAACCTCGAATCCACTAAATGTGTAAAACGATTACAACCTAATCCCGGAAGTAATCACACACCTACCTAATCCCGGTATAAGTGAACCTAGTCCAATTTGCTTGCGATCTAAGCAACCTAATCCCGGAAGCTACACACAAGACTTACTTTCTCAATGAAGAGAATAACACCCTAAGTGAATATATGAATATCCAAATGCAACATAGAGCAAGGGAAACCCTATGTGCTTATATAAGATGATGAATATGCAATTAGAACAATCCTAGATATTAAAACTAAATGACATGTCAAATAGTTTAGCTAATCAAGATTAAGCACAAAACTTAATTAGCTATCACAATACAACTTCTCAAACATACAACACACTAATCTCAATCTTGTATCAAAAGATATATGAAAATCATACAAGTAATAAATTGAGAATGCTTGTTAAGAAAAACACAAAATATGTAAGATATTAGTGAAAAGCTTACCAAGCAAAGTGTGATGAAGAATCCATGCAAAAAGACATCTAGATGATCAAAGATGAAGCTAGATGATGATTGGTGATCATGAAAAAGTGTTTGAGTAAATAAAAATGAGTTCTTGGAATTTTTCTTTTTGAAAAATATCCTAAGTATGAAATCTGAATATGAACTCTTTTAATTGACCTAAAGTCAAAGTGGCATATATATAGGGAGTCAAGATGATGTGTGGTCGTTTTGATAAGTGACACCACTATTTTGCCTTGGGCGCTATACGAAGAACGCTTCTGTACAACGCCCCAACTCTGTTCTCTTGGGAAAACAGAGTGGCGCTATACGTACAACGCTTGTACAGTGACCCAACAGCGACCGAATTAAATCGATCAGGTCTAAACAGCGCTCGATGGGCGCTGTTCGTAAAGTGCTTCTGTAGAACGCTTTTGAGAGCTCCCATTGCAAAAATGCACTGCTAAGTCTAAGCATGACAAGGCAATTGGATATGCAAGATGCAATCAAAATGACAAGCAAGAAGAGATGTTAATGAACATTAATGCACAAAAATAAGACACACAACATACAAGGATTAAACATATGCATGAGTTGTGAGTGTGTACAACTATCTCTTCAATACAAGTAAGCACATAGAAATTTACCTTCGGTGCTTATTAAGACGAGGTCTTCAAAGGGCTTTAGCAATTAATAACAACACTTAAGCTACCCTTACAAAGAACCCCAACATGTGGTTTGTCTACAAAATAAGCCAATCAACAAATGGGAACATTACAGTTAGTTATGGTGTGGTTGAATGGAGTAAGGTGTCTAGTTTCAAATGATTGGATTTCAATGTTTCAAATGTTTTCAAAACTAACATTTGCATAGTCTTGGGACCATAACTGTTAATCGCCAAAAATGGCAGGGGACCAAAGAAGAATTTTCCATCAACATTGGATGGTAAATCGAGATAGAAAGACATCATAGAAGCACATCCGGGTACCCCGCCACTATACCAACTAGCTGGATACAACCTCCTGCTGTCCCAAATCAAGATCGAGGGTCCCTGGACTCAAAAAGTATCAACAAACATAGAAGCCGGATACCGGGAACGCCACTACTGCAAGGTCCTATTACCCCACTATTTTCTAGAAATCCCAATATCCCGATACTCCGGAACATTTGTACTAGGATGAAGAGAGAAGGACACCCAGGTACCCTGATCCTACCTAAAGCCAACAGACCAAGCAGTAAGTATCAGATTGAACATACTACCAAGCATCAAGATAGGACCAGGCACATTAGAGAACCAGTGACATAGAAAGATAAACATAAAACGTCGTCGTCCATAATAAGTAAAGATTTATGCTCATTCCCGCCATTAAGAAATCTACTTGAATGAGTAGTCAACTCCCACATAAACTGCCAAGGAAGGAATCGCTTGATTCTAGGGATCAAAATCCCCAGCAAACTCGTTGATCGCCAAGGAAAGTCCCGTGAATTGCTAAAATCCGAGATCGAAGTTATATGAGTGCATGGCAAGAAACGATACCTAGATATACATCGTATTATCATAGAAAAAAAAAGAGAAGAATTTGAAGACTTAACCCTGCTAGAGAGTTTTTCCACTTATCGACATGTATGAGATCTCCATCGCCAACTGAGCCTATTATTCCTATCACCATTGCTATTTACATCTTTCACTGTACTCCTTATTATTCATTTGTTATCAATAAAAATGTAAGGTGTTACAAGGGATCCTTATTCCTTATACTACATTGTTTTTTTTTTTTGTCCACTATTTCCATTGCTTTTTTCGTCGGTTTTATTAGAAAGCTAAGAGTATCGAATTACTTGATATCCCGCCGACTGATATCTACCTCGATTCCAGTCCCTTGAATTGTTAATTGGAAAAATCACCCCAGTGACAATTTTTGGTTAACACTTTTGGTGCCGTATGTGGGAACTTTACTCCAAACTTTTACAAAGCTACCTAGCTCTACCCCGAAGAATCAGAAAATGAGGCTCCGATCCTCTCAGGGGCAGCCCGACCCATTGGGACCCTAGTCCCTCGCTTCCACATAGGGAAATCAAGGGAGGAGGAAGGGAGCAAGAAGCTAGATCCCCGCACCGGTTCCACCACCTAATACGGGCTTCGCGCCCCAAGACCCCATGGTCCAGGAGGTGAATCGGGATACTATGGAATAGCACGTTGCGGCTTACGTGGAAAGTATCTGCCTTTAGATGATTGCCTGAGGAATACCTTTCGAAGCCCTCAGGCTCATGAGAGAGGCCGAACCAAGTACTCGGGTGCCAATCTTTAACAGACTTAGGCCGCCACTGCCGGTGCCAGATCATCCTGGAAATCTCAGACCCCGACAGGTAAAGTCAACATTCGGCATCCCTCCAAAAAGGATCCAACCAATGGTTAGACCGGCAGTAGAGGAAAAAGCTTCATAGCCTAATGCAGGTGGTAGTATTGGGCCTATGAGAAACCCACAGGGTACTCGGCCTCGGAGGGAGGAGCGCAAGGAGACAGCCGTGCTATCCGAAACTTCAGATAATGAAGGCTCAATAGCTAAATCTAGGCACGATAGATCTAGGCGCCTTGAAGATCAAATGGCCAAAATGGAAAACGAACTCGAGGAGCTGAGGAAGGGGAAACACCGGGGTACCCGGAAGAACCCCTCGGGGGAAATGAATGCACCCTTTTCCAGGTGGATTAGAGAAGCAGAGTTACCCCCCAAATTCAAGATGCCCACCAAAAAATATTTTAGATTAGAAGATCCTGTGAGCCACATGGAGAGCTTTGTCCACCAGATGGAGATCCAGAATACCACCCAGTCAGCAATGTGCAGAATGTTCTCTTCCAATCTGACTGACTGCACCAAAACATGGTTTAGAAGGTTACCTCCAAGTAGTGTGGATTCTTTTACAAAGCTTACTACAGAGTTTTGTGCTTAATTTCAAGGGATCAAACCTCGTCCCAAGGACCCTGTCCTACTGCAGTATGTGATCTAGAAGTGTGGTGAAACGCTGAGGTCATATGTAGAGAAGTTTCACAAAGAAGTGATCCAGATGGGAGTGTTTGTTGAGAAGGAGACCTTGGCAAATTTCAGAAGAAACGTGTTGGCTGGCAGATTGTTCCGATCATTTGTAAAGCATCCACCTGAGACTTACCAAGAAGCCTATGATAGGGCACTAGAGCAAGTGGACATAGATGAACAACTTCGAGTTAAAGTCGAGCACGATGAAGCCCGATCATCATAACGACCGAAGAAGGAGTCTTCAAAACATACACCCGTGGAGAAATTTAAGAATAATCCTCTAAACTGGTCAACCTACCGGCCACCACCACCTCCCCAGCATCGGGATAAATACCGGTGAGAAGTAGCTTGGGTAGCGGGTGAAGAAGACTGGTACAACTATTACACTCCTCTCAACGCATCCCAAGAAACCATATACCTCACCATCCGCGATAAAGGTTCGTGATCGCGCTCCAAATGTTCACATTTAGCGCTCCCTTACTTGGCTTTTGTAACCGTTTTTCGAGCCCTTTTTGGTATTTAATATTGTAAAAAAGTGTTTTTCAGGTATTTCAACTCATTAGGGGTATTTTGGACCAAACTGGAGAAAAGTGGCGAAATCAGGGCAAAAGAGGGCAAATTTGTAATTATGGAGAATCAGGGGTCAAAGTGCAATTCTGGAGGAATTATTGCATATTTGCTGATTAAGGAAGAATTCAGGGGTGCATTGTGATATTTGCCAGTCAAAGCACAGCAGTCAGCGCCACGCCAGCCCCTGGACGACGTCGTTTTGGCCCACTTACGCGTCAGCATGACGTCATCAATGAGGTCATCACCTTCAACATTCAACCTTCAACCTTCAACCGGGTCGTGCAGACCCGCGAACCCGACCCGGTGACCGGTGAACTCGGTTCTGACCCGGTGACAACCTGACTTGATTCCGGCCCATTTTCGACGCCGTTTGCCACCAGTTTCGACCTCCCATGCAAGTGTTTTCCATCTCCACCAACTCCTCCAAGTCTTTCAAACCACCATGGCCAACCAAGCTTGGAAGCTTCCTTCCAGTGGCTTCTTTCTCGCCCCAAACACGTCCAAACACGCGAGAAGTCAACGGTTTCATGCGGCGGGAGCAAGCCCGCAGTCCCGAAGGTTAGAAGTCACAAAAAACCTTCCGTTTTCACGGTGACTTCACGACGGCGGGAATAAGCTCGCCGACCAGAATGCATGAAGTCGCCGGAATGCCTGGAAGAAATGCAACTCGTCCCACTTGCTCTCCAATCACATGAGCTTGCCCAAAAACTCTTCCCAGTTAGATATTTTGAGATATTTTTCTATTTAATTATCTTAGATAAAATATCTATTCTATCTATCTTAGTTAGTAAGTTAAATATACATATACACTACACAACACACTTAGTAGGAAGTAACCATTTTTAGATAATTAGTTTGTAACTTATTTTTAGTTTAGAATTAAGAGAGAGAATAACTCTCTCAACTTAGTGTAGTTTTCTCATCATTTTCTCACCACTTTCTAGGTAGCCAAACGCCAATTTAGGGTACCTAGACATGATCTCTTGAAGTTGCTCTAGAAGGATATTTTGCTTGGATTGCTAGGAGGAGCCTTCTTGCGCAAGAAACGAATCCGGATGGGTTTGTTTAGCTCTTCTTTTGTATTTTCATGCTTATATAATTCTATGTGTAACTAAACTCTTTTGTTAAGGGATTGATGTAATTCTTGTAATTATACCATAGATGTAATCAATCAATTTGTTATTTCACTCTTTAAGGCTTGTATGTGTGTATTATGAACTCTAATGATTGTGATTTATGGATGATATGTTTCCATGTACATCTATGTATACACACTTGGTAGTTAGTTTCATGCATAAAGTGTCCCACAATATGTATGAATGTTCCACTATCAATTTCATAGAGATGTTTCTAAGTAATTCATGACTTGAGTTAATTAGAAAATCTCTACATCACTATTCCTAAATCCTCTCTTCATCACTTATCTATGATAATAGGTTATGTGTTAGATGATGGATTTTGTGCTTAACATTATTGATAAATGAAATACATGCCTTAGAATGTTGTGAATGTGTTAAATGAATGATTGAGTAATGATATGGTATTTACTTGAATGAGTCAATCCCCTAACATCTTTAGTCTAGCTTAATTGTCTTAATCTAGCTTTAATCATTAGTTAATTGCAAGCTTAGAATAATTGATTTAGATAACATTAATTAGTTAACTTGTTTAGAAATTAGAAATAGATAATTAATGATAACCTAGACTCACGTAGCTAACCATTCCTCGTGGGAACGACTACCCTTACTCGTTACCCTTTACTGCTCACACGACTCGTACACTTGCGAAGGGTGAACCACCCACGCACCCCTTAGAATAACCGTGGTAGAATAGCGTAATTTAGTGTAGTTAATTTAGAATCGGTTTGGCATGGTCAAGACTTTTGGCACCGCTGCCGGGGATTTTAGCAACGTAGTGTAGGTAGTTTTAGAAAAATTGTTTTTAAAATTATCGCATTTTTAAATTTCTTGTTCATTTGACCGTTGGTAGTTGTCTTGTTAGTGTATTTTCAGGAATATAGATCAACATGGAGAGGGGCCAGTTTGCTTTAGCCACTCAATTGGATGAGTTGACAAGAGAAGTGAGGAATTGCGCGTCATGACGTGAGCAGCCTTCGACTATGGTTTATTCACCTTGTGGTTGGAATAGGCCTATGATGAACTTTTGTCCTCAAATGGAGCAATGGCCAAGAATGCAAGAAGAAATACCTCCGTGTATCTACATCCAGACTACACCCACCAAACAAGAAATTATCAAGAGTGGCAAGACCACCAATGGGACAACCTTGATGATGAATCCTACCACCATGCCATTGGCCCACAAATGTGTGACATAGAAGAAAGTGTGGATAGGATTGGAGTGCAATTGGCACAATATGTGGAAGACCAACGCCTGCTTGACGTGGAAGCAACCATTGAGAAACTAGCAGCCCAAGTAGGGGAGTTGGCAGAGATTGTCCTAGAAGAAGATGGAGAGGAGTGCTCGAACCATAGTGAGCAAAAAGAGACGGAGGAGCCTCCAAAACTCCATAAATTGACAAACCCTTTTTTCTGCCTAACTGTTGACGGACTCAAACCGGTGAAATCTGCTGATATCTCGGAATGCGACTTAGATGAAGTTTTACTAGAGTTCGAAGAAGAGCTAAGAGTAAAAAAGGAATGGATAAGTCAAATTCTTGAGGTTGACTCAGTTGAATTGGAGGAGGGCTTGACAATGAAGAAAATTGAAGAACTCTCCATAGAAGTCGATTAACTGGTGGAATCCTCAGATAGCTCAGAGTATGACCTTGGTGAAGTCTTACTCAAGTTTGAAGAAGAGCTAAGGCTTGAAAAAGAGGGGAAGGAAGTAGACTTGGTCAAGGAAAATGCTGAATTGTTGAGTCTAAATGTAGACTACATAATGAAGATAGACTTGACTGAGAAGGAAAGGGACTCATCCTTGAAAGAGCTTGAAGACATCAAGGAAGACTTTGCTAGGAGAATACGGCTCATGGAAGCCGAAATAGAAGCAAGGGACAAAGCTCTTGAGATCATGAGGGCCAAGGAAAATGAGCACCTAGCCAAGCTTGCTGTAAGGTTCCCATTTGTTGATTGGCTCATTTCGTGGACAAACCACATGTTGGGGTTCTTTGTAAGGGTAGCCTAGGTATCGGGTTTATTGTTCGAAGCCCTTTGAAGACCTCGTATTGATAAGCACCGAAGGTATATTTCTTTGTGCTTACTTGTCTTGAAGAGATAGTTGCACACACTCACAACTCATGCATATGTTTAATACTTGTATGTTGTGTGTCTTATTTTTGTGCATTAATGTTCATTAACATCTCTTCTTGCATGTTAGTTTGATTGCATCTTGCATATCCAACTGCCTTGTCATGCTTAGACTTAGGATTGCATTTTTGCATTGGGTGCTCCCAAAAGCGCTCTACAGAAGCGATGTACGAACAGCGCCCATTGAGCGCTGTTCAGACCTGATCGATTTAATTCGGTCGCTGTTGGGTCGCTGTACAGGCGCTGTACAAAGCGTTTTACAAAGCGCTCTACGTACAGCGCCACTCTGTTTTCCCGTGAGAACAGAGTTGGGGCGCTGTACAAGCGCTGTACAAGAGGCACTCTACGTACAGCGCCCAAGGCAAATATGAGGCCAACTTATCAAAACGACCACACCTTGTTTTGGCCCCCTATATATATGCCACTTTGACTTTAGGTCAATCAAGAGAGTTCATATTCAGATTCTATACTTAGGATATTTTTCAAAGAGAAGAAAAATTCCAAAGAACTCATTTTTAGTTTACTCAAATACTTGTTCATGATCATCAATCATCATCTAGCATCATCCTTGATCATCTAGATGTCTCTTTGCATGGATTCTTCATCATACTTTGCTTGGTAAGCTTTTCACTAATATCTTACATATTTTGTGTTTTTCTTAACAAGCAATCTCAATTTATTACTTGTATGATTTTCATATATCTTTTGATACAAGATTGAGATTAGTGTGATGTATGTTTGAGAAGTTGTATTGTGATAGCTAATTAGGTTTTGTGCTTAATCTTGATTAGCTAAACTTTTTGATTGAACATGTCATTTAGTTTTTTTAATATCTAGGATTGTGCTAATTGCATATTAATCATCTTAGATAAGCATATAGGGTTTCCCTTTCTCTATGTTGCATTTGGATATTCATATATTCACTTAGGGTTGTATTCTTTTCATAGAGAAAGTAAGTCTTGTGTGTAGCTTCCGGGATTAGGTTGCTTAGATCGCAAGCAAATTGGACTAGGTTCACTCATACCGAGATTAGGTAGGTGTGTGATTACTTCTGGGATTAGGTTGTAATCGTTTTACACATTTAGTGGATTCGAGGTTCGAGTGTGGCTTACTTACTAGCCCGTGATTTTTCCCGTGAGGGTTTCCACGTAAAAATCAAGTGTTATTTAATTTCTGCATTTTATACTTGATTTATTGCTTTATCTATTTAGGGGTAATTTCGTAATTTTGACTTTCATGAAAAATTGGGTAAAAAGCTTAAAATCTATTCACCCCCCCTCTAGATAGTTTTATACACACCGTGCTATAATTTGTTACAATTGGTATCAGAGCGGGTTCCTAGACATACATAGGTGATCCTTGCTTATTTTGGTGTGTTTTGCATTTTGTGTGTTTTTTGATCATTCATACATTTGCATTCATTTCATTCATTCATAAACACTATGAGTGGAAATGGTGGTGGCCACGAAGGTGCTTCTAGCACAAGGCCTCCACTTCTTACCGGTTTGAACTATTCCCAATGGAAAGGGAAGATGGAATCCTACATATGCCAAATTCATGACCGTGCATGGATGGCGGTGGAAAACGGATATGATCTACCCAAGATGACTCCCGGTGGTGGAGGAGAAGAAGTTTTGAAGCCTAAGGCGCAATGGAACGCGCAAGAGTTTGAGGCTTCAAAGTGGAATAGGAAGGCTATGCATGCCATCATGTGTGCAATGGATGAGAATCAGTACAAGCTTATTCAGAACACTCAGATTGCAAAAGTGGCATGGGACATCCTTCAAGTTGCACATGAGGGAACCGAGGTGGTGAAGGAGTCCAAGCTTAAAGTCCTCCAAACTCAATTTGAGCTACTTAGAATGGGAGAGGATGAATGCTTCAATGACTTCGAAATCAAATTGATGGACATTGTAAATCAAAGTCATCAACTCGGAGACCCGTATTCGGATAGGAGAGTCGAGCAAAAAATGATGAGATCTCTCCCCGATAGGTTTGAATCAAAGGTGACGGCCATAGAAGAAAATAGTGGCTACATAGATATGAAGCCAAGTGAGGTGATTGGACGTCTCCTTGCATATGAGTCTAGGAAGGCTCCTAGCACCACTACTCCTCCTAAGAAGTCTAAAGGAATAGCTTTAAAAGCATCTAAGGATGCAAAGGAGGTAAAGCATGAATCGGATAAAGACCTTGCCTTATTCGTGAAAAGGTTTAATAAGGTTATGGGGTTCAAGAAGAAGAAGGGATTTGGGTCAAGAGGACAAGACTTGAAGAAAAAAAGTTCCTTCAAGAAGTTTGAGCCTAGACAAGAGAGGACCGAAAGGAAAGGGGTTTGATGCTTTTAATGTGGTGGGATTGGTCACTTTTCCCCCGAATGTGCTAATCACAATGAAAAGAATAAGGACAAAGTGATGGCCGCCACTTGAAGTGGGAGTAGTGATGGCTCCAATAAGGAAGATGAGTCTTCAAGTGAAGAAGAGCTCATGGCTAACTTCCTAGCTTTTGCCTCATCTCACAAGAGCAAAAGTGCTAGTGAGAGAGAGAAAATGAGTCAAGAGGAAATTGACTCTAGTGAAGTAGAAAGTGACTCCTCTTTTAATTCCATAAAGAAATTTGTGGAGCAAAAGGTGCTTGCTAAATACCATGCCGAGTTCAATGATTTAGCAATTAAAAGCATAAGAAAGATTGAGAGGTTGAGAGAAGAGAACCTTGAACTTTCGGCTCACAATGACCACTTAAGTGAACAAGTGGAAAGATTGAAGAGGATAGAGGATAAGTTAATTGAGGAGTTAGACTTATCCAAGAGAAGTGAAGAAGGCTTGAAGAGGGAACTTGTAGAAGTTAAAGGGTCCTTGGCTAGGATGGATTCTAGCACCAAGAAGCTTGACCATATGCTTGGTGTTGGAAAGAATCCATATGACAAGAGGGGTCTTAGGTATAAAGATGGCAAGAAGATCTCAACCTCTAACAAGACCGTGTTTGTCAAGTCCTTGAGGAATGAAGAAACTTCATTTGTGAAAATTCCTAGAAAGAAGTTAGAAGTAGGACAATGTTCAAATGCACAAGTGAAGATGGGGTCAAGAAGGCAACCTCAAGCTCAACCCCCTAGGGTCCCTCAAGCCAACATTCCTCCTCAAATGGCTCACAAAGGAAAGAGACCTATCATGCAACCTCAAGCTAGGAAGCAACCTAGACCGGTTCAACAACGAAGATGGATTGAACCCATTCATCCACAAAGACAAGGACAAGGTATGATTCCTTATTTTACTCCTATATGTCACTTTTGTGGATTTGATGGTAATATTAGACCACATTGCTTTCGATATGTAAAAATGTGTAGAACACGAAGCATGATTGAAAAGAGAAAGAATAGAGCCAAGATGCATGTTCCTAGGAATGATAATATTGACTTGCATGATCCTAGGAATAGTATAGCACATGTACCAAAGACCACTAAGAAAGCTAAAATTGTTGCTAAGTGGATTAGAAAGAATGAAAATGTTTGCCATGTTGCACAAATAACCTTAAAGGTAAATTCTTCTAATTTTTGGTATTTGGATAGTGGGTGCTCTAGGCATATGACGGGAAACAAGAGTTTCTTCGAGACTCTTGTTATGGAGGAATGTGGAAATGTCACTTTTGGTGATGGATCCAAAAGAAATGTTGTAGGGAAAGGAACCATTTCTGTTCCCGGATTACCCTCCTTATCCAATGCTTTATTTGTTGATGGCTTGAAAGCCAATTTAATAAGCATTTCACATCTTAGTGATGAAGGATATTCCGTCTTGTTTTCTAAAGATTATTGCTCTATCTTAAAACCCGATGGATAAACCTTATTGAAGGGCATGAGATCTAGCGATAATTGTTATTGTCTTGAAGCTAGTATTGTATCTAATCATGTGTCCATGGATGAGCAAATTGAGTTGTGGCATGAAAGACTTGGCCACATGAACTTTAGGGATCTACGGACCCTTGGAAAGTTCAATTGTGTGCATGGCCTCCCTAAGCTTGGGAAGAAAGCCAATGGTGTTTGTGGACCTTGCCAACAAGGAAAGCAAACTAAAAGCATGCACAAAAAGGGTAAGTATCTCACCACCAAGGAGCCTCTTGAGCTTCTCCACATGGACCTCATGGTTCCCATGCAAACCGAAAGTTTGGGTGGAAAGAGATACATTTTTGTTTGTGTTGATGATTTCTCTAGGTTCACATGGACATATTTTCTTAGATAAAAATCTGAAACTTTTGATAAGTTTAAAATGCTTTGTAATAAAATACAAAATGAAATGAACTCTAATATTAAAAGCATAAAACGGATTAAAAGTGACCATGGGAGGGAATTTGAGAATGCTACTTTTGAAACCTTTTGTAATGGTTTAGGCATCTCCCATGAGTTTTCGGCTCCTAGGACACCTCAACAAAATGGAGTTGTTGAGAGGAAAAATAGGGTCCTTCAAGAGATAGCTCGTGTGATGTTGCTTAGCAACAATGTCCCTAGGAACCTATGGGCCGAAGCCATCAATACGGCTTGCTATATAGGAAATAGAGTTTTCCTAAGGCTCGGTACTAGAAACACCTCCTATGAGTTATGGAAAGGCAAGAGGCCAAATGTTAGCTACTTCCACACTTTTGGAAGCAAATGCTACATTTTGAATGACCGTGATCAACTTGGCAAATTCGATGCTAAGAGTGATGAGGGTATTTTTATTGGCTATGCCTTGAATAATAGAGCCTATAGAGTTTTCAATTTAAAGACCCTAAGTGTTATGGTATCATCCAATGTCGTATTTGATGATACTAGGCTCAAGTCAAATGATCATGAGGAGGAGGTTATTTTTAGTGATGTTTCTCCTTTGGAGAATGTTGTGGTGTCTCCTAATGTTGGGATATCTAATGTCAACAATGATGACACATAACCTATTGATAGAGTTCCTCTCTTGGACTCTAAAGAACCCACTCCATGGGTTAGGAAACTCCATGATAAAGAAGATATCATTGGAGAGGTTAATGAGGGTGTTAGGACTAGACGTCAACTTGCTAATCTTATTAGCTACACATGCTACACCTCTCAAATTGAACCCAAAAAGGTTGAAGAAGCCTTAAATGATGAATTTTGGGTTCTTGCCATGCAAGAAGAGCTAAACCAATTCGAAAGGAATGAGGTTTGGACTCTAGTTCCTAGGCCTAAGACCACTAATGTCATAGGCACTAAATGGATATTTAGGAACAAATCCAATAAGGATGTGTTAGGATTATGCTCAATAGCAAGAGTGTAATAGTGTTTTTGACAATCTATTCATATTAATAATGTGATTTCTGGTTTAACAAATCTTATAGCATTTATAGTTTAATTATTATAATTGTCAAAGTAAATAATCATAAGGTCTAAAGACTATGAGAAAAGAAGAATTGTTCGTACATCTGGATATGTATGAGGTAGACACAATTCTTTAGTTAGTCTTGAATAATGTTCACAACTTAAGTTAAAGGTTGGGCACCTTTATCTTGTTAAAGTTGTAGAATTCTTTTGCTAGCATTTGAGTGGGATCAAATGAGATATGATGAGTCTAAAATCATCGGAGTGTCTTCGAGTAAAAGAATCTAGTGCACTGGGTGCATTGAACTGGATCACAATGAAAAGCTTTATCTAGAACCGTCAATAGATAATAGTCTTTTCATTATCAGGACAATCGGAGAGTCTATCTTAATCCTGAGATAAATGATGGACTTATGGTTGCAAGTGATATCATTTGAGTTATCAATGAGTACGATTATATAGCATAGTCTATCCTCGATAGTTTGGTGATATTCATTTGTTAATCGATAGAGGACTTCTTTTATAGATATGGACATCGTGGCTCCATTTATTAAATGAGAGTATAATATCATCATATGGATGTTTTAAGGTAATTGGATATTAAATCTCAACGTTGAGTTTTCGACAGTGACTATTGAAAACATGGCTTCTGGACAAGTCAAAATATCCAAGTTCAAAACGTGGTCATATGAGTAAATATGGTAACTTGGAGAGTTATAGGCGGTCTATGAACTCTTGGCGATTACTGATATTAATCACGAGGATACACTATCTCCAATATGATTGTCTAGGGTATGAATGAGGAACATCTTCTTATTCTATCTTTATTTAAGAGTTCAATTTTAGCTCTTTAGTGGAATGAGTTAAAATTAATGGATCGGACCTAAGTGAATCATTTGTTGATTGTGATTAGGTTATGTCTATTGAAGTTTAAATTTAGATAGCCCGCCAAGATCCTCAATCCACACGAACTTGCATGGATCACTTGATATATTATACCGGACCAATTTATGGGTCCATCTAGAATTGCTTTTAATATATTAAGAATATAATTTGCACATTATTTGTTTAATGGGCTGATCAATTATATTAATATATTAATGAAAGGCATGTGGGCTTGTTTCTTTTAGTAAGAATAGGTCTGGTTCACATGTGGGCTTTTTATTTAAAGTCCAATGGATTAAATAAAATAAGAATATAATATTGAGCCCATATATATATGATGTGGGCGGCAAGGCTAATTTATTAGTCTAATATATTATTTTATTTTATTGTTTGATTAAATAAGAATTAATTAATTTATTAATTAATTATTTAATTAAGAAACAAAATCTTTTTCTGATCAGGAAATATGTTTCCTAGAGTTATACTATTGGTAGTAGTATACTGAAAGTAAAAGACTTATTTGGTAAGAAAATAAATAATAAGGTTTATTTGTTTAATCAAATAAGGAAGTCTTTGAGATAGTCACAAATACACTAAAGAGTTGGATTAGGGTTTGGAATTCTAAGGAAATCTACCTAGGGTTAGGATTTAAGTCAAAAGACAAATCCTATATGGTAGATGATTTTGGCCACAATATATAAATATATATTAAATATATAAGGCCGAAAATATAGAGGTATATAATGCATGCAGTATTAATTCCGCAATATATATATATATATTGGTTTAGGCGTGCAAATATTTTGATTTTGTTTGGTGAGGTGTGCAGAATTGATGCACTTATATATTATTTGTGCAAAGTGCAGTATTCAGTGCACTATATATATTTTAATATATATAGATATTATATATAGGTTGAATTTGGCTAACCCTACTAGCAAGGCTTGAGAGTTTTTCTTTTGCTTAAAAAAAAATAGAATCCAACTCTAGTGATTAGTGTGTGTTTATTTCGACCAAGACATAAAAGAGAGAAGAGATTATTCTTTTGATGGTACACTAATTGCTTGTTCATCAATAAGCTTGTGTGTACAACATCGAATTAGGTTCACGTGAGTTTCGATCATTAGATTGAGAACTCAAAAGTGACCGGAATAATCTTTGTATTCTTTTGATTGTTTTGTGACTAACAAAAGAAAAAGAAAAAGAAAAGTTTGTTTGTCCATTCTCAGGTTTGCAATTCAAAGAAAAAGGGAGACCACGCTCCTAGGTGATTCACGTTCATGCTAGGATTGAAGATCTTGCGGATTACCATCGACGTAAGTCAATCGGATCACACGACAAAAGGTATTCAACTTTTGTTACTTTATATATGGTTAATTAATTAAAGGGGTTAAGGTTCATAAAAAGGAAAAAATTTAAAACATACTAAATCTATTTTTAGTCTCTCTTCCGCTGCGTGTACTACGATTTTTCCCTACAGGCAACATAGTGCGGAACAAGGCTAGACTTGTAGCACAAGGGTACTCTCAAATTGAGGGTATCGATTTTGAGGAGACTTTTGCTTCCGTTGCCCGTTTAGAGTCCATTAGGCTTCTCTTGTCCATTTCTTATGTGCACAAGTTCAAACTGCACCAAATGGATGTCAAGAGTGCCTTTCTAAATGGCTTCTTGCAAGAGGAAGTGTTTGTTGAACAACCCAAGGGGTTTGTGGATGCACACCACCCCAACCATGTCTATCGCCTCAAGAAGGCACTATATAGGTTGAAACAAGCACCGAGGGCTTGGTATGAGCGCCTCACTCAATTTCTTGTTGACAATGACTACACAAGAGGTAGTGTTGACAAGACCTTGTTCATCAAGAGAAACAAAGATGAGTTATTTATAGCTCAAATCTATGTTGATGACATTGTATTTGGCTCCACCAACAACACCAAGGTCCAACAATTTGTTGACGTCATGTCTCATGAATTTGAGATGAGTCTTGTTAGTGAGCTTAGTTACTTCCTAGGTTTGCAAATTAGGCAATTAGATGATGGGATTTTCATAACCCAAGCCAAATATACCAAAAACCTAGTGAAGAAGTTTGGTTTAGAGAATGCCAAACATTGTGATACACCCATGAGTACCACTTTGAAGCTAAGCAAGGATGCTAGTGGTAAAAGTGTGGAACAAACTCTATATCGGGGGATGATAGGTAGCTTGCTTTATTTGACTGCAAGTAGGCCCGATATATCTTTTAGTGTGGGTGTGTGTGCTAGGTACCAAGCGGATCCTAAGGAGTCCCATCTCTCTTCCGTAAAGAGAATCATTCGCTATGTGAATGGGACATCCAACTATGGGATTTGGTACTCTTTTGACACTAATGCTAGTCTTGTAGGCTTTAGTGATGCGGATTGGGCAGGAAATTGCGATGATAGGAAGAGCACATCGGGCGGTTGCTTCTTTCTAGGCAACAACTTGGTGTCTTGGTTTTGCAAGAAGCAAAACTCGATTTCCTTGTCCACGGCCGAGGCCGAGTACATAGCCGCGGGGAGTGGATGCACACAACTCCTATGGATGAAGCAAATGCTAGTAGACTATGGATTCAACCAAGGTACTCTCACTCTCTTTTGTGATAACATGAGTGCTATTAATATTTCCAAGAATCCGGTACAACATTCTAGAACTAAGCATATTGACATCCGCCATCACTTCATTTGAGAGCTTGTTGAAAATAAATGCATAGTACTTGAACATGTAGGTACTAATGATCAACTTGCGGACTTATTTACTAAACTCTTAGATGCTACTCGATTAAAAACTCTTAGTATATCTATTGGGATATGTCTTGTGGAGTGATGTTCTATAATTGACCCCATATGGGGAACTCAAGCAAAGAGAGCTATTTTGCATTCTTGTATCTTGCAAAAAGTTCTAAATAACTTATGCCTCTTCTTTTAATTGTTTGAGTAAGCTTGGTTGCACATATGTATATATGTTTTCAATTCAATAAGTGTGAACCTTGCTTGTTTACAATCCATGTCATATTTATGTTCAAACATGCATTTTTGGACTAGGAGATGTATGTAGGAAGTATGATTTGAATGACCTATGATTATCTCCATGACATGATGATTCTTAAATAATATGCTAATGTCAAAAGAAAAAACATGAAATTCATATAACATGCTCACATGAAAAGCATGAATTGATGATTGCATATTCTTAAAATGCAAAACTTGTGTGAAAGCTTATGAGACTCAAAATGAATAAAGGATCTTGTATCCGTTCAAAGGAAGTTATATTCCAAATGTCTCTATTTCTTTATTAGTTGACCATGGCTACTATCATACTGATATCTTATCCGGAAATATCAAAAAGGGTGCAAAGTCGCCATGTTTCACTTATAAAGTTGGATATAGTTGCTCATATTAGAATCAATAAAAACTCTATATCCTTGCTTTTCTCATGACAATGGTGAAATTGGTTTGAATTCTTCTTAGAAACCTTGTCATTTGCTTTGCCAAATACCATGATATTTTGGACTTGAATGCCACATGTCTTGTATGCAAAGCATGTTTGGTTCACACATTTTCTTTCAAATAAATCTCCTTGTTTCTCTTCAATTAATTGAGGTGCATAAAGTGACTTATATTAATTATGCAAATCTTGCATACTACTATCTCTCGTTGCTATGAGTGACCCGGTTGGGGACTACTCCTTTGCCTATATCATGACAAAAAGGGGGAGTAGTATATGGTAAGGGGAGTTGTAAAATATAGAAGCAATTGTGCATATTGGGGAGAACATTCATTGAGGGGGAGTAACCCGTTGAGGGGGAGCATTGCATACATATACATTGCATAATGTTGTGCCTAATTTTTTAATGCAAATGCTTGGTATTGTTCTCACTTGATTCGTCTCACACCTTTCTTGTATTGGAAATGTTAGAAACTTTCTTTTCAGGGCTTGATTACTCTACAAGAGATTGAAGACTTGAAGTTTTATTTTTCTTATCTTTTTGTACTATAGCATAGATAGTTATCCCGTTGTTTCTATTTTAATGTGAGGAATCAATGTGAGTGGTGGTTTTGTCACGAAATAGCCAAATGGGGAGATTGTAAGGTTCCCATTTGTTGATTGGCTCATTTTGTGGGCAAACCACATGTTGAGGTTCTTTGTAAGGGTAGCCTAGGTATCGGGTTTATTGTTCGAAGCCCTTTGAAGATCTCGTATTGATAAGCACCGAAGGTATATTTCTTTGTGCTTACTTGTCTTGAAGAGTTAGTTGCACACACTCACAACTCATGCATATGTTTAATACTTGTATGTTGTGTGTCTTATTTTTGTGCATTAATGTTCATTAACATCTCTTCTTGCATGTTAGTTTGATTGCATCTTGCATATCCAATTGACTTGTCATGCTTAGACTTAGGATTGCATTTTTGCATTGGGAGCTCCCAAAAGCGCTCTACAGAAGCGCTGTACGAATAGCGCCCATTGAACACTGTTCAAACCTGATCGATTTAATTCGGTCGCTGTTGGGTCGCTGTACAGGCACTGTACAAAGCGCTCTACGTACAGCGCCACTCTGTTTTCCCGTGAGAACAGAGTTGGGGCGCTATACAAGCGCTGTATAAGAGGCGCTCTACGTACAGCGCCCAAGGCAAATATGAGGCCAACTTATCAAAACGACCACACCTTGTTTTGGCCCCCTATATATATGCCACTTTGACTTTAGGTCAATCAAGAGAGTTCATATTCAGATTCTATACTTAGGATAGTTTTCAAAGAGAAGAAAAATTCCAAAGAACTCATTTTTAGTTTACTCAAACACTTGTTCATGATCATCAATCATCATTTAGCATCATCCTTGATCATCTAGATGTCTCTTTGCATGGATTCTTCATCATACTTTGCTTGGTAAGCTTTTCACTAATATCTTACATATTTTGTGTTTTTCTTAACAAACAATCTCAATTTATTACTTGTATGATTTTCATATATCTTTTGATACAAGATTGAGATTAGTGTGATGTATGTTTGAGAAGTTGTATTGTGATAGCTAATTAGGTTTTGTGCTTAATCTTGATTAGCTAAACTTTTTGATTGAACATGTCATTTAGTTTTTTTAATATCTAGGATTGTGCTAATTGCATATTAATCATCTCAGATAAGCATATAGGGTTTCCCTTTCTCTATGTTGCATTTGGATATTCATATATTCACTTAGGGTTGTATTCTTTTCATAGAGAAAGTAAGTCTTGTGTGTAGCTTCCGGGATTAGGTTGCTTAGATTGCAAGCAAATTGGACTAGGTTCACTCATACCGAGATTAGGTAGGTGTGTGATTACTTCTGGGATTAGGTTGTAATCGTTTTACACATTTAGTGGATTCGAGGTTCGAGTGTGGCTTACTTACTAGCCCGTGGTTTTTCCCGTGAGGGTTTCCACGTAAAAATCAAGTGTTATTTAATTTCCGCATTTTATACTTGATTTATTGCTTTATCTATTTAGGGGTAATTTCGTAATTTTGACTTTCACGAAAAATTGGGTAAAAAGCTTAAAATCTATTCACCCCCCCTCTAGATAGTTTTATACACACCGTGCTATAATTTGTTACACTTGCCATGCCAAAAGTTCATACCAAAGGCAAGTCCAAGGAAGTCATCCAACAACCATAAGTGTTGGAAATGCAAGCTAAGCATAAGGAGCTCAAACCTCTTGCCTCAATGCCTATCCCGAGCCAAGTCAAGAGGAAAAGGCCAAGAAGAAGGAACAAGAAGAAGTTCAACCCTTCACCAATAACAATAGGTACATTTCAATCTTTAAACCCTACTTGTTGCCATTGCCATAATTTAGGTCAAAATCGACCTTATTTTCAAAGCAAAAATGGCAACGTGTGAACAAACTGGTAGTCAAATCCATATGGATTGATAAGACCAAATTGGAAGGACTTGATAGGGAGGGACCCCTTTGGGTCAAAAAGAAAGATGATGGGTACATTGTTATTAAACCACCTATCAGAGGTGGTGGTTGACTCTTGTGAGCTTTTTGATGTGTTTGTTAAGTGTGCAGGGAATTGATGATCAAAAAGCACTTAATGGACATTTATGGTGCACTCATTTGAGTTGCACTTGTTTTGTAAATATATGAACTCTTTAATGTTTTGTTAAGTAATTAGTGTAGATGTTGTGTATTTGGTTTTTAGACACCTTATCTATCTCTATTTATTGCCTTGGTACTCAAGATACTCATGTATGATGATAGGAGTGAAAGAGATAGGTTTGGGGGGTTGGAATCCAAACACATTGCATCATATGTTAGTTGCAATTGTTGGTATTTTGTGTTTGTTTTTGTGCCATGTGCATGTGTTTAGGTTTGCAACATGTTGCATGAAGTTTGGGAAGGTTTTGGACCCATTTGGAACATCACCGAGATCGTGGCGACTTCATGCCGCGGGCTCAATCCCGCCTTCCAGAAGACATGAACTCGCCAGAATTCACGGCGACTTCATGCGGTGGGATTATTCCAGCCTTCCTGAAGTAGCCAAACTCGCCAACATCACGGCGACTTCATGCGGCGGGACATGTCCAGCCTTCCAGAAACAACCAACCAGCCAGGTATCCCCGCGACTTCGGTCCGTGGGAACAAACTCACCAACCCTAGGCAACAATTTTACATATTGTTTTAGCGGATATTTTTACGTAATTTACATTTCGAAGTTTAATCGCATTATTCTTTTGCTTATTTTAAGTGTGGTTATGTGTTTGTGATTGATTAGTGCCTAGGATGATACTAATGGAAATGCCATGTCCTCATTGGAGGAAAACTTGTATGTTAGTGGATTAGGCCATTTTGAGTGGATAAGAATTTTGGATGAATTGAAATACCATGTATAGTTGTTTTAGGTTATTTTTGTGCTTGTTTGCAAAGTTGCTTGGTGCCCAAGCAACCAAACCACGGAACTTGCATACTTGTTCGTAAATGTTCAAACATTGAGGACAATGTTGAGTTTAGGTTTGGGGGTGTGGACACGTTAACACTTTGTCACGTTTTGTTGTATATTTTTGTGAAAATTGTGTTTTTGTGTTTTTGTGTAAAAATTTTCGTTTTTATTGCGATTGAGCCAAACTTGACAAATTGTCTATTTTGATGCTAGAGTGTATGTGTTGTAAAGGAATGCATTACATGTGTTAATTGCTAAGTTTTAGCTAACGGATTTCTTTCCGAGATTGCATGTAAGCATCGTGTATTAGTTCCTTTCTCTTTTGCTTAGTGAATAGGACTTATTGCAAGATTGCTTGAACCAATGGTGGAGACTACCCATGTAAGATTTAGAGCTTTAGCGTTCTTATTTTGAGGGTTTTGTTTCTACTCATATACACACTCTTCGAAACAGTTTTTCAAGTTTGATCTCATTTTGCATAATGCTCATTGATTGCCATAGAACATGAAAATTATGTGGACTGCTTGTGTGAATTGTATTCCCTGAAAGTAATCGACACTTCACCAGAGCAGCAACATCGATCACAATTGTCTCACAATCAGTGACTTCGCCATTTAAGGAGATTATTTACACGACAATGAAAGCATTGAACAATGGAATACTTCTCGGTCAGAAGAATGATGGTGAACAAAGCACTCGCACAAACGGAAAGTAATAGAAGTTAAAAAAAAAAAAATGATGCGAAGAACAACAGAAGAAGCGGTCATGCAAAGAAGCATTAAATGCTGAAGTTTGCACTCGAAAGGGAACACGAGGGTTAAAGATAGAAAGGAGGGAAATAATTTCCCTAAAAACCAGAAGCCAAGTACGATTATAAATACTACTCACCAAAACGAAGGAATGAAGAGATCAAGTCGCTTGTTCGGCTCGAAGTATTTATGGGGGTATTGTTGTATTGATATTTTCGTCAGCATGACACGTCAGCAAAGATAGCGGTTAATACGGAAGTACAGTAATTCCACGTCACCAGGTCTGGACACGTCATCAAGAAAGCTAAATATGGAAGTTAGAAGCATATGCGCCAAGTAAAGTCGTATAGTTAAAGAAATATTAATGAGCGAAGATCCTACTCGCCGAAGATCCTGCTCGCCGAAAATCTTTACTCAGCGAGATCTACTCGGCCAAAACAGGAACTACTAGGCAAAAACAAGATATACAATCCTATCAAGATACGTCTTATCAAGCGGAGATCCACTCAGATACGAAATCTAAGAATCACACTCCAAGTAAGGAAATATCCCTATTTCCTCTCTAGTGTCAGAAGTCTAATCGGGAAAGAACTCAAAACTTCCAGAAGGATAAACACCAAACGGGAAAATGAGTTCTAATCAGTCTACTCTACCAGAATCCTACAAAGACTTTAATTAATGAGTCCACCGCTTATACGACAGAAACTAGGGCAACCCTATATCGAACCCTATAAATACATCAATGTATTCATTATATCGGAGAGATATCATGAGCAATTTACACTTACATGAGAAAAGAGATACGAAACATAAGCAATTATCTGAGAGAAAGCGAGTATTGAGTGTGTAATTATTCTATTTATAGTGGATCTCTTCTCGCTGTCACTGGCACCGTGGATGTTTCCCCGCCTTGGGGTTTTACCACGTAAAACATGTGTTATGCTTGATTTATTCTTTATTTCCTGCTTTTCTATATTACTATCCTCAAATATGAACAAATTGTATCACATCCACGTGGAGAAAGAGGCTTTGATTATTCAACCCTAGATTGGTTAAAGCTTCGATTTGCCTACGTGTTATTCTTTGGCGGTTGACTTTTCAACGATCCAAAATTCACCGTCAACAGTATATTTATTGCCCAAACACATTCCATGTCCCTTATGTGTGCTCCTATCGCCAACTTTGAGGCCAAACACAAACCATTCATTTCATCACTCACATCTCCATAAACAACCATATACACTAAACACAAGCCATACCATAGTTGTTGATCATAAAATTAGTGCATAAATGCAAATGTTTAGCTCAAATTGTAAATAGCGTGTACTTAGGCGTTTATGAGAAACAATGCAAGTTTTAGAGGCAAAACAATTGTGCAAGTGTGAAAATTCAACACTTGAAGCCTTTGATGTTATCAAATTCAAAAGCTACTAAAAAATAAGAGTTCAAAAATTTGCATTGTTGAAATTCAAAGTCTTAGCCTAGACGCTTTAAAATTCAAATTGTATAATGAGCTTGAAGTCAAATTGTTTAGTATGATCAATAACTCTTGAATTCCATTCCATTTCTTTCTTTCACCACAATTCTACCCATGGCCCCATTACAACCATAAGGAAAGCCCTAGTTGATCTTTTAGAAAGTCTAACTTGGGAATACAGTTTTTGCATGTTCTTTCCACGTTCATGGCACATCAATTCTTTCATGAGATTAATTACATAAACTGTGCTTTATTTGATATTATTCATATGCGTTATAATTGTCGTCTTTACATAACTTCCAAACTCGCATATGCTTGATTGAGTGAAATTAGGATTCCGAGAGAAAATTCGACTGAAATCCTATAAGGATTAGAGTCAAGGCGAATTGTGTTCTTGCATTCGAGTGTTTCGTTTTTGAAACTTGGTATTTAGAGTGTGGGATACACGGTGTTGTGTGCTTTTAAGGAAGTAATCATGTTAGCCTCTAATTAGCGGTTTTCATATGTGTCTTTCCTATATTGCGCATCTCTATTTGCATCACTTTATTGTTTGGCTCTTCCAAAATATTTTTAGTGTGCGTTGTATTTTGTTGTTTTATTTTAGGACTGTATAGTTTTTATGTTAATATTGTTTGTAGTTTGCTCGAGGACGAGCAAAAGTCAGGTTTGGGGGTCTGATCGCGCTCCAAATGTTCACATTTAGCGCTCCCTTACTTGGCTTTTGTAACCGTTTTTCGAGCCCTTTTTGGTATTTAATATTGTAAATAAGTGTTTTTCAGGTATTTCAACTCAGTAGGGGTATTTTGGACCAAACTAGAGAAAAGTGGCGAAATCAGGGCAAAAGAGGGCAAATTCGCAATTATGGAGAATCAGGGGTCAAAGTGCAATTCTGGAGGAATTATTGCATATTTGGTGATTAAGGAAGAATTCAGGGGTGCATTGTGATATTTGCTAGTCAAAGCACAGCAGTCAGTGCCACGTCAGCCCCTGGACGACGTTGTTTTGGCCCTCTTACGCATCAGCATGACGCCATCGATGACGTCATCACCTTCAACCTTCAACCTTCAACCGGGTCGTGCAGACCCACGAACCCGACCCGGTGACCGGTGAACCCGGTTCCGACTGGGTGACAACCCGACTTGATTCCGGCCCATTTTCGACACCGTTTGCCACCAGTTCCGACCTCCCATGCAAGTGTTTTCCATCTCCACCAACTCCTCCAAGTCTTTCAAACTACCATGGCCAACCAAGCTTGGAAGCTTCCTTCCAGCGGCTTCTTTCTCGCCCCAAACACATCCAAACACACGAGAAGTCAGCGGTTTCATGCGGCGGGAGCAAGCCCGCAGTCCCGAAGGTTAGAAGTCGCTGAAAACCTTCCGTTTTCACGGTGACTTCACGACGGCGGGAATAAGCTCGCCGACCAGAGTGCATGAAGTCGCCGGAATGCCTGGAAGAAATGCAACTCGTCCCACTTGCTCTCCAATCACATGAGCTTGCCCAAAAACTCTTCCCACTTAGATATTTTGAGATATTTTTCTATTTAATTATCTTAGATAAAATATCTATTCTACCTATCTTAGTTAGTAAGTTAAATATACATATACACTACACAACACACTTAGTAGGAAGTAACCATTTTTAGATAATTAGTTTGTAACTTATTTTTAGTTTAGAATTAAGAGAGAGAATAACTCTCTCAACTTAGTGTAGTTTTCTCATCATTTTCTCACCACTTTCTAGGTAGCCAAACACCAATTTAGGGTACCTAGACTTGATCTCTTGAAGTTGCTCTAGAAGGATATTTTGGTTGGATTGCTAGGAGGAGCCTTCTTGCGCAAGACACGAATCCGGATGGGTTTGTTTAGCTCTTCTTTTGTATTTTCATGCTTATATAATTCTATGTGTAACTAAACTCTTTTGTTAAGGGATTGATGTAATTCTTGTAATTATACCATAGATGTAATCAATCAATTTGTTATTTCACTCTTTAAGGCTTGTATGTGTGTATTATGAACTCTAATGATTGTGATATGTGGATGATATGTTTGCATGTACATCTATGTATACACACTTGGTAGTTAATTTCATGCATAAAGTGTCCCACAATATGTATGAATGTTCCACTATCAATTTCATAGAAATGTTTCTAAGTAATTCATGACTTGAGTTAATTAGAAAATCTCTACATCACTATTCCTAAATCCTCTCTTCATCACTTATCTATGATAATAGGTTATGTGTTAGATGATGGATTTTGTGCTTAACATTATTGATAAATGAAATACATGCCTTAGAATGTTGTGAATGTGTTAAATGAATGATTGAGTAATGATATGGTAGTTATTTGAATGAGTCAATCCCCTAACATCTTTAGTCTAGATTAATTGTCTTAATCTAGCTTTAATCATTAGTTAATTGCAAGCTTAGAATAATTGATTTAGATAACATTAATTAGTTAACTTGTTTAGAAATTAGAAATAGATAATTAATGATAACCTAGACTCACGTAGCTAACCATTCCTCGTGGGAACGACTACCCTTACTCGTTACCCTTTACTGCTCACACGACTCGTACACTTGCGAAGGGTGAACCACCCATGCACCCCTTAGAATAACCGTGGTAGAATAGCGTAATTTAGTGCAGTTAATTTAGAACTGGTTTGGCGCGGTCAGTTTGCTCAGGAAGCCCGGTCCAATAAAGATCCTAGCCGACCAAAGAAACCGGTACAAGTATTGCGATTTTCATGAGGATATAGGACACAACACATCTGAATGCTATAGCCTCCACAACCAGATCAGAGGACTAGTAAGAGGAGGACTTTTAGTTGAATTTCTGCAGCAAGTACGATATAGCATCAAGGTAAGGAAGGAGGTGTAAGGGGAAATGCGAGATGCAAAAGAGAGGAGGAAGGATAGAGGAAAGGACTTGATGCAGCAAATTCAAGTCATTCACACCATCAGCGGAGGCCCAACACTGGCAGGGACTTCCAACAATTGAAGAAAGAATCACGCAAGGAAGATCCCGAGGCTAACTACTAGTCATGATGTGCTCTGGGTCTTCAGGGGATCTCAAGACTATCCTCGTTCTGCCCAGATTATTTTCACTAAGGATGATACCATAACACAGTTCAGCCTCATGATGATCCAATGGTGATCATGGTACAGATTGCAAACTACCAGGTTCACCGCATCCTGATAGATACTGGGAGTAGTGTGGACATTTTGTTCAAAGAAGCACTGGAAAAGCTCAACCTGAAGAACCCTTGCTACAACTGCTGCACTACACCTTTGTATGGTTTCACAGGAGACTTCGTGATGCCAGTGGGAACGTCTATTTTGCCGGTGATAATTGGAGAAGCTCCCCTCCAGCAGAATATCATGATAGAATTCATTGTGGTTAAAACCCTGTCCGCCTACAACGCGATCTTGGGAAGACCGTTCCTATTGGGAATCAGGGGAGTCTTATCCATTTATCACAACGTACTGAAATTCCCAGTCGGAACCAAGGTAGGAGAAGTCAGGAGGGATCAGCAGGCAACCCACACCTGCTATGTGGTATCCATAAATCCTACCGCGTTAACCAAGCAATGCGCCCATGCTACCAGCGAACCAGGCCACATGGTAACAGAGCAGGATTACTATGTCCTGGAAGAAGGAGAAGTGCCAAACATGATTATAAAAGAAGAGGAAGAGGAAGAGGAAGAGGAAGAGGAAGAATGGGGATGGACTGGTTGTCATCCCGCGGAGCAGTTAGAGGAGATACAAATCAGGAAGGGAGACCCAACCAAAGTAGTTAAGATAGGAGGCGCGCTGGATTATGAAGTCAGGAAGAACCTGGTAGGTCTCCTTGAAGAATATAATGACATTTTAGCCTGGACCCATGATGAAATGCCAGGTATCCCTCTCAACCTAGCTACTCACAGATTGGCAATAGATGCAACCTTCAAACCGGTCAAACAGAAGCAGAGGCATTTCAACGTTGAGCAGAATGCCACGGTACATGAAGAGGTGGATAAGCTTTTGAAAGCTAAATTCATCAGAGAATCCCGCTACCCCGAGTGGATCGCCAACGTGGACATGGTGACCAAAGCCAATGGGAAGTGGTATATATGTGTGGACTACATCGACCTCAATCGGGCTTGCCCAAAGGATAGTTTCCCTTTACCTAAAATAGATTAGTTGATTAATTATACTGCAGGTAACAAGCTTCTAAGCTTCATGGACACTTTCTCGGGGTACAACCAGATCATGATGCACCCCGCCGATCAAGACAAGACGAGCTTCATCACTAGGCAGGGCCTTTAACTGTTACAAGGTTATGCCGTTCGGTCTCAAAAACGTTGGTGTAAGGTCTCATTTGTTGATTGGCTCATTTCGTGGACAAACTTCAATTGGGGTTCATTGTAAGGGTAGCCTAGATATAAATGTTCAAGCTCAATGTCCTTTCAAGACCTCATCTTGATAAGCACCAAAGGTAAACTTCTTTGTGCTTAATTTGCTTTGAAGAGATTAGTTGCATACACACACTCACATCTCATGCATAATTCCTATTCTTGTATGTTGTGTGTGTTTTTGTTATGTGCACATTAATGATCATTTATACCTTTTCATGCATGTTATTAAATGATTGCATCCTGTACATTGAAATGCCATGACATTTAGGCATTAGGATGCAAAGCCTTGCCTTTGTTGGCATGAGGTCAGGAGATCGCTGCCGTTACCGCTGCCGGAATCCGCAGCGGTAGCCACAGTGGTGAGATGCTCTGTTTGCATCACTCCTGACCGCTGTGGGTTTTTCACAGCGGTTTGGGATAGCGGTTCGCACACAGTGCTTACCGCTGCCATAACCGCCGTGGAAGCCACAGCGGTAAGCACAGCGGTTTCATACCTGATGCATTTAAAATGCACCGCTGTGGCTTTGGCAGCGGTACCCGCAGCGGTTTGCCCTGTTTTTTTCAAAACGATGTTTCATCAATTGGGACACCTATATAAACATTGCTTTAACTTTAGGTCATCCCCAATGACTCAAATATCATATTTTTAATTGAGAGCATTTTCAAAGAGAGCTTTTTCATCAAGAACTCATCTTTGATCATCCTTGATCACTCAAATCAAAATTCATATGCATCAATCATCATTTAAGCATCATCCATGATATCTAGGATGTTTTAGTGCATAAGTCTTCATCAACACATATGCTATGGTAAGTTGAACACTAATTTCATCTCATCTTAGTGTTTTTATTTATCTATTTATCTCTTTGATTTCTTGTATGTTCTTAGAATTAATTCTAATTACAAGATTGAGATTATGTGTTGTATGTTTGAGTGTTGTATTATGATAGCTATCTAGGTTTTCATAATCTATGTTTAGCTAAGCTATTTGACATGTCATCTAGCTTTTAATATCTAGGATTGAATTAATTGCAAAATCATCTTCCTAGATAAGCATATAGAGTAACCTAGCTCTAAATTGCATTTTGAATATTTCTCATATTCACATAGGTTTTATTATCTCTTCTTAGAGAATTAAATCTTGTGTTGTGACCGGGATTAGGTTGTTTAATTCGTAAGCAATTGGACTAGGTCCACTTATACCGGGATTAGGTAGGTGTGTGATTACTTACCGGGATTAGGTTGTATTAAGTTTATACATTTAGTGGATTTGAGGTTCGATTGTGGCTCACTTATTAGCCCGTGGTTTTTCTAGTGAGGGTTTCCACGTAAATATCAAGTGTTATTTACATTCCGCACCATATTACACTTGCTATACTATATTGACTATTATGGGCATTTTCGTGATCTTGACCATACACGAAAATTTGGTAAAATTGATTCAAATCTATTCACCCCCTCTAGATTAATATTAAACACACCGAGTATTTGTTTCAGTTGGGGCCACCTACCAGCGCTTGGTGAGCAAGCTATTCAAGCAACAGATAGAAAGGTCTATGGAAGTGTACATAGATGACATGATCACCAAGTCTCAGATGGCCGACCAACACCTTGAAGATTTACGCCAGACTTTCTAAGTGATAAGGGAGAATCAGATGAGACTAAATCCAGCTAAGTGTGCCTTCGGGGTAGCAGCAGGAAAGTTCCTTAGGTTCATGGTACATGAGAGAGGAATCGAGGCCAACCCTGAGAAAATCAAGGCCATCATGGATCTTGAATCTCCCACTACACTCCAACAAGCACAAGGATTGACTAGCAGAATAACAGCGTTGAACCATTTCATATCCCGATTTACAGATAAGTGCTTACCTTTCTTCAAAATCATCAAACAAGGGAAGAAGATGAAGTGGGATCAAGAGAGTGAGCAAATATTTCAAGCATTGAAGGAGTACCTGTAGGGAAAAATCGCAGTACACGCAGCGGAAGCGAGACTAAAAATAGTTTTAGTATGTTTTAAATTTTTTCCTTTTTATGAACCTTAACCCTTTAAATTAATTAACCATATATAAAGTAACAAAAGTATAATACCTTTTGTTGCGTGATCCGATTGACTTACGTCGATGGTAATCCGTAAGATCTTCAATCCTAGCACGAACGTGAATCACCTAGGAGCGTGGTCTGGACAATCAAACTTTTCTTTTTCTTTGTTAGTCTTAAAACAATCAAAAGAATACAAAAATTATTCCGGTCACTTTTGAGTTCTCAATCTAATGATCGAAACTCGCGTGAACCTAATTCGATGTTGTACACACAAGCTTATTGATGAACAAGCAATTAGTGTACCATCAAAAGAATAATATCTTCTCTCTTTTATGTCTTAGTAGAATAATCAAATACTTGTCTATGAGTTTAGAAGAAGAAGAAAATTGAATCAACCAAGCATTAGAGGTGGCCGAACCCTATCATAAGAAATATATAGGGTGGCCAAATTTTGCTTCCTCTTTCATTTAGGGTTGCCGAAATCTTCCTATAATGCCATTAGGGTTGCCGCAAATCCCATAATAAAAAGGATTTGTGTTGCACCCTAATACACATCATCTTTTAGACTTCTAACCCTAATCCAACTCATAAGTATTTTTATTCTTTTATTAACTAAATAAAAAGACTTCTTATTTGATTAAATAAATAAACTTAATTATTTATTTTCTTATCAAACAAGTCTTTTACTTTTAGTATACTACTACCACTAGGAAACTTATTTCCTGATCAGAAAAAGATTTGTTTCTTAATTAAACAATTAATTAATTCTCATTTAATTAAACAATGAAACAAAATAATATGTTTGGCTAATATTTTAACCTTGCCGCCCCACATGTATAATATGGGCCATATATTATTTTCTTATTTCATTTAATCCATTGGACTTTAAATAAAAAGCCCACATGTGAACCAGACCCATTCTTACTAAAAGAAACAAGCCCACATGCCTTTCATTAATATATTAATATAATTGATCAGCCCATTAAACAAATAATGTGCAAATTATATTCTTAATATATTAAAAGCAATTCTAGATGGACCCATAAATTGGTCCGGTAGAATATATCAAGTGATTCATGCAAGTTCGTGTGGATTGAGGATCTTGGCGGGCTATCTAAATTTAAGCTTCAATAGACACAACCTAATCACAATCAACAAATGATTCACTTAGGTCCGATTCATTAATTTTAACTCATTCCACTAAAGAGCTAAAATTGAACTCTTAAATAAAGATAGAAAAGGAAGATGTTCCTCTTTCATAACCCTAGACAATCATATTGGAGATAGTATATCCTCGTGATTAATATCAGTAATTGCCAAGAGTTCATAGACCACTTATAACTCTCCAAGTTACCATATTTACTCATATGACCACGTTTTGAACTTGTATATTTTGACTTGTCTATAAGCCATGTTTTCAATAGTCAACGTTGAGATTTAATATCCAATTACCTCAAAACATCCATATGATGATATTATACTCTTATTTAATAAATGGAGCCACGATGTCCATATCTATAAATGAAGTCCTCTATCGATTAACAAATGAATATCACCAAACTATCAAGGATAGACTATGCTATATAATCGTACTCATTGATAACTCAAATGATATCACTTGCAACCATAAGTCCATCATTTATCTCAGGATTAAGATAGACTCTCCGATTGTCCTGATAATGAAAAGACTATTATCTATTGACGGTTCTAGATAAAGCTTTTCATTGTGATCCAATTCAATGCACCCAGTGCACTAGATCCTTTTGCTCGAAGACACTCCGATGATTTTAGACTCATCATATCTCATTTGATCCCACTCAAATGCTAGCATAAGAATTCTACAACTTTAACAAGATAAAGGTGCCCAACCTTTAACTTAAGTTGTGAACATTATTCAAGACTAACTAAGGAATTGTGTCTACCACATACATATCCAGATGTACGAACAATTCTTCTTTTCTCATAGTCTTTAGACCTTATGATTATTTACTTTGACAATTATAATATTAAACTATAAATGCTATAAGATTTGTTAAACCAGAAATCACTTTATTAATATGAAAAAGATTGTTAATTACAACATTACACTCTTGCTATTGAGCATAATCCTAACAATCTCCCACTTGCACTATAGCAAATGTGTCATATCTCTCATGCCCATGTTCTCTAGATGCCCATCGAAACTCTTCTGAGGTAGAGCCTTTGTGAAGGGATCCGCTAGATTTTCTGCTGACGCGATTTTGGTAATCGTCATGTCACCTCTTTGAACAATCTCCCTTAAAAGATGATACTTTCTTTCAATGTGTTTTCCTCTCTTGTAACTTCTTGGTTCTTTCGAATTAGCCACTGCTCCACTGTTGTCACAGTAGATAGTGATCTGCTTATTCGCACTAGGAACCACTTCTAAGTCAATCAAGAATTGGCGGAGCCAAACAGCCTCTTTGGCAGCCTCGCATGCAGTAACATTCTCAGCTTCCATAGTGGAATCAGCAATACAAGATTGCTTGATACTCCTCCATATAACTGCTCCTCCTCCAATAGTAAACACAGCCCCTGATGTGGATTTTCTAGAGTCAGAATCTGATTGGAAATCAGAATCTGTATACCCAACGGGAATTAAATCCCCTCCAGAGTATACAAACATATTATCTCTTGTTCTCTTAAGATACTTGAAAATATGCTTGACTGCTGTCCAGTGATCAGGACCAGGTTTCGATTGAAACCTGCTAACTATGCCAACAGCAAAACAAATATCCGGTCTAGTGCAGAGCATTGCATACATGAGACTTCCAACTGCCGAGGCATATGGAACTCTACTCATAAATTGCTCTTCATGCTCATTGTTAGGAACTTGTTCCTTAGAAAGCTTGATTCCATGTCTGAAAGGTGACATACCTTTCTTGGAATCCTGCATGGAAAACCTAGACAAGATCTTGTCTATATATGAAGCTTGGGATAATGCAATCATTTTATTCTTTCTATCCCTTATTACTTGGATACCTAGAATAAAACTTGCTTCTCCTAAGTCCTTCATATCAAATTGTTTTGCTAACCATTCTTTTACTGATGTCAATACACCTACATCGTTTCCAATGAGTAGTATATCATCAACATAAAGAATCAGGAAAACCAACTTGTCGCCCTTAATCCTCTTGTATACACAAGGTTCATCAAGATTCTGAATAAATCCAAAACCTTTCACAGCTTGATCAAACCTTATGTTCCAGGATCTGGATGCTTGCTTTAATCCATATATGGATTTCTGCAACTTGCATACCTTTTCCATTTGGCCCTTTTCAATGAATCCTTCTGGTTGCATCATATAGATGCTTTCGTCAAGACTTCCATTAAGGAAAGCTGTCTTAACGTCCATTTGCCAAATCTCTAGATCTAAAGATGTTGCAATGGACAAGAGTATCCTAATGGATTTAAGCATGGCCACAGGAGTGAAGGTTTCCTCGTAATCGATACCTTCTTTCTGTGTATACCCTTTAGCTACCAATCTAGCTTTAAAGGTTTCCACCTTTCCATCCATACCACTTTTCCTCTTGTATACCCACTTACACCTAATGGGTTTTATCCCTTTAGGCAAGTCTACAAGGGACCAGACTTTGTTATCATTGCATTGCCTTTTGCCAATGGCAACTATCAACATCCTCCATTGCTTCCTTATACGTGTAGGGATCATCGTCGTCCGGAAGATTCTCCACTGATTCTCCTAGACTGATGTATCTTTCGGGTTGTGTTCTAACCCTCCCACTACGACGAGGAATGGTAGGTTGTTAATCTTGTGTTGGATCGGAACTTACAATTGGGTTAGGTTGTGTAACCTCTCGTGGAATTGTATCTCCTGACATCTCATTCAGGACAATTCTACTTCTAGGCACAAAATCATTCATATAATCCTGAAAGTAAAATAACAATAACGCTCGATGTGTATGGTAAATATTATCTAGAAGGGGGGTGAATAGATTTTAACTATTATTACCTAATTTTCGCACGCAAGTCAATTTTACGAAAATGCCCCTACTAGATAAAAATACAGACAAGTGTAATATAGTGCGGAATTTAAATAACACTTGATGTATACGTAGAAACCCAACCACTGGGAAAAACCACGGGCTGTTTAGTGCACCACACTCGGACCTCGAAATCCACTAATCGAAATGGAGTTTACAACCTATATAGACCTCGTCTAACACTCCGGTCAATAACCCCCCACTTCTACCACTCGGGCCATTAAAAGTGGCTCTAGTTCTAATTGCTTGAGGCCTAAGCAATCTTAGCCTCAAGACTTAATTCTCTATGAAAAGATTATGGAACCTATGTGAATATGTATAAATATTCAAATAACAAACAAGGCTAGGTAACCTTAGATGCTTATCTAGGATGATGATATAATCAATATAAATCAATCCTAGATATCAATTGCTAAATGACATGTCAAATAGCTTAGCTAATCAAGATTAGTCAAAAACCTAATTAGCTATCACAAACAACACTCAATCAATTCATCACAATTAATTCTCTATTCTTGTATTTATCATATGATCAAAAACATACAAGTAATTAAAAGAGAATATGCTTGATAGTAAAGTACTAAAATAAGATGAAATTAATCAAAATCTTACCAAGCATGTTGTGATGATGCAAACCCAATCATAGATGAATGCAAGATGAACTTTGATGCAAAAAGGATTTGATTTGAGTGTTTAAAGGTGAGTTCTTGATTTGATTTTTTATCAAAAATCTCTCTTTGAAGTTTAGGGTTCTAATAACTCAAGAAGCTTGATCAGAGAATGAGAAAGTAAGATATTTATAGACATCAGGAATTGGGCATGTGAAAAGACAAGTTTGCCTCTGAAACGCACCGATCGGCGGTTTCAATTGGCGGCCAGGCCGCTAATCACGACCGCCGAATTGAGCCAGTGAAGAACAGAGCATCAACGGTGGTTTCATTCGGCCGTTTCTTGACCACCGATCCAACCGCCGAATTAGACCGAGAGATTAAAATCGATCAAGTATGAATGGCGGTTTCAAACGGCGGTCGTGACCGCCGATCGTGACCGCATAATTGCTTCAGACCTCTCTTGATTGAAACGGCGGTTTGATTTGGCGGTGAAAGTTCTTAAAATACTCGAGGTGTGTTTATCAATATAAAGCTAGAGGGGGGGTGAATAGATTTTATCTAA
Organism: Acer yangbiense; assembly: GCA_008009225.1. Classification (NCBI taxonomy): domain Eukaryota; kingdom Viridiplantae; phylum Streptophyta; class Magnoliopsida; order Sapindales; family Sapindaceae; genus Acer; species Acer yangbiense. Next base: position 35,632,702 of record CM017762.1, read on the forward strand.
TTATTACCCAATTTTCGCATACAAGTCAATTTTACGAAAATACCCCTAGCAAGTCAATAATACATACAAGTGTAATAAGATGCGGAAATAGTAAATGACACTTGATGTTTACGTGGAAAACCCAACCACTGGGAAAAACCACGGGCTGTTAAGTGCGCCACACTCGGACCTCGAAATCCACTATATGAAAAGACGGTTACACCCTCAAGTGATTCTCGGACCCTCACCCTAGATAACCTCAGGCTATGGACACTACCAATCGCCACTCTTGGTTCAATCCCTAGTGATATCCCCTGATACACTACTCTTGGCGTGAGCACCCTCTAATCTACCACGCAGGCCTTTTATAGCGGCTCTAGTCCAATTTGCTTGAGGCCTAAGCACACTTAGCCCCAAGACTTCAATCTCTCAAAAGAGATGCACAACCCTATGTGAATATGTATGAATATTCAATTAATGCAATAAGAGCTAGGGTACTCTAAATGCTTACCTAGGATTATAAGATGACAATATAATCAATCCTAGATATCACATATAGCTATATGACATGGCATATAACTTTAGCTAAGTAAAGGATCACCAATCCTAGATACAAAGCTATCATATAAAACCCACAAACATTCAAAGGATTAACTAGTTGATTAAAAAACAATCTATCAACCTAGTTATCAATACATCACACAAGAATGTTCATGGCATAGCTTTTAGGCAATAATGACCTAATCAAATAAGCTATGAAAAATAATCTCAATTAACAAATGAGATCAATTAGCTAGATGGCATATGAACATTAAAGCCTAGCTAATAAATAATAACCCAATCAACACATAATCTCAATCTTATATGTAGAAATTAATCTAAACACATATAAGTAAAATATGAGATAAAATTGATAAGTAGAAACACTAATTATGTAAGATAAAAGTGTTCAACAAATCATACCATGTGTGTTGAAGAAGTCCCATGCATTAGAATATGCTAGATGATCCTAGATGATGCTTAGATGAAGATTTATGCATGTGGGAATGGGTTTAGAGAGATAAAGATATGATCTTTAAGCTTTCTCTCTCAAGTCTCTCTAAATATCTCTCTAGGGTTCTTATAATCAAAGACTTGTATTCTGAACCAGAGATAAGGATGTATTTATAGAGACCAAAAACAGGGTAGGTGAAAATACAATTTTGCCCTTGAAACGCACCGATCGGCGGTTTCATTCGGCGGCCAGGCCGCCGAAATGAACCGCCGAATGGCTCCCGTGTGGAACAGGGGAACTTCGGCGACTTCATTCGGCGGTTTGGAAACCGCCGATCCCAACCGCCGTTTTGGACCCGAGAGATATATTTCAATCAGGTCTCATTCGGCGGTTTCGAACAGCGGCCAGGCCGCCGAACGTAACCGCCGATTCACCAAAAATGGTGAAACCAAGGAGAAGCCAAAGGCATCTCCACCGGCGATCATCGCGCAAAACAAAGCACATTACCGTGCACGCGCGGACGTTTCCGAACATCCTTAGGGAAACGAATTACTCCACACTAAAAGCTAACATACATGAAGTGCAAGTGTGGGTATTGAATGCATCCTAATGCCTAACATGTCATGGCATTATCATATAACAAGATGCAATCAATTCAACATGCAAGAAGAGATATTGAATAAATCAATAAAGCACAATGCACACAAAATATAAACACACCATACAAGAATAAGAGTTATGCATGTTGTGTGTGTGTGTGCAACTATATCTCTTCAAGCCAATGTAAGCACTAGATATATACCTTTGGTGCTTGTCCTCTTGAGGTCTTGGAAAGGGTCTTGATCTTCAACAAACACCTAGACTACCCTTACAACCAAACCCCAACATGTGGTTTGACCACGAAATAAGCCAATCAATAATGGGAATCCTTACAGGCGGCCAGGCCGCCGATCATAACCGCCGATCACCAACAATGGTGAAAACCAAGGAGAAGCCAAGGGCATTCTCCGTGGGCGGTCTTCGCGTAAAACCAAGCACACATACGTGTGAGCGCGGACGTTTCCGAACACTATCGGGAAACGAATTACTAAGCACATATACGCACGACAAGATATAAAACAAAGTGCTAGTGTGTAAAGTGGCATGTGAAGAGTATGCACACAAATGCAAGTATGCTAAGTGTGTGTGTGCTTACTAAATCTCTTCAAAGAAAAATCAAGCACAAGAAATTATACCTTTGGCGTGCTTGTCCCTTGAGGTCTTGAAAGGGCCTTCGAGCATGAAGGTCAAACACCTAAACTACCCTTACATAATCAACCCCAACATGTGGTTTGTCCACGAAATAAGCCAATCAATATATGGGAATCCTTACAAATCCTTTTCTAGAAATTTAGCATTTGTCGAAACAAATACTTTAAGATCTAAAGGACTATAGAAATAATATCATTTTGTTTCTTTTGGATACCCTACAAATATACACGTTTCTGAACGGGACTCCATCTTTTCTGTCTTTCCTTTTAACACATGCGCAGGACAACCAAATATCCTTAAGTGTTGTAAACTAGGCTTGCGCCCAGTCCACAACTCATGCGGTGTTTGAGGAACAGACTTAGATGGTACATCGTTTAGAATGTATATAGCAGTTTGTAAAGCATATCCCCCAAAAGAAATAGGAAGTGTTGAATAACTCAACATAGACCTAACCATATGATATGAACCTCACCAAGAGTAGTGAGACCCGGAACCAATATATGGTAATGAAGGATCGTTTTCTAATTCAAGTTTATAAAAACAAAGAAAATAAAGGACCGTGACCCATTATCTATATGGAGATAAGAACCAATGGTATCAAGAAGGTTGTAGACGCCACACTCAAGAACAAGAAAGAATGTGAGTGATAAGTCAAGGTTTGAACGCCACAAGGTAGAACCTTGATAAGTCCATAGTTCAATGAAGAACCAAGAGAAAAAGTTCTCACAAATAATATTTTATTCAAAGTCTATCTCCAATAATACATCAATGAGTCCCTTATAAACTGAAACCCTAAAACCAAAAAGGAAATAAAAATTTGGCAATTAATGCCTTACAAACGGGAAAGAAAATAAACTAAAACAAGCAACTAATTGACTTGCTCCCTATTTGGAAGGCTATATTTTGGAAACAAATCAGCCCTTAATATTTGGAAATAAATCAATTCATTATTAATTAGAAACCAATAAGGAAAACTGAAATTCGGACTCCTCAGCATCAAGTCTTCGCGCAACAAACTAGATTGCCAATTTTGGGCCTGTTGTGATCTTTTATGGATGCCGAAGTCTTCATAACATCTATAGGGCTCGTCTTGGGCTTTCCGAAAACATATTATAATAGACAATCCGACTTCAGATGCTCTCTGTAGAGGCCCACGAAGTTTAGCTCGGATTTGGGCCGAACTTGAACTTCAGCAACTCAGAATCAGCCCATCATTAAATGCTTCTTTGATCCTCTTGGCCCCTTGTAATTGGTCCAACTGGAATATGCAATGGATCCTTTGATGATGCTTCTTGATTCTCATCATTCCCCCACTCTTCAAAAGGATTCGTCCTCGAATCTTCACCGTAATGTTGTTGATAGCTTGCGACACTTCATCAAAACACTGCAAAAAAGAAACAAGAACACTAGGCCAAGAAGTTGGCTGATTTGAAAACAATGCCTTTTTTATCTCTTTTTTTTTTCTCACTAGCGAAAATTTATGTTTCCTTTTCACTCTTTTTTTCCTCATGAGCAAAAAATTCTGTTTCTTTTTCACTCTTTTTTTCCTCACTCACAAAAATTCTTTTTTCTTTTTCGCTTTTTTTTTCCTCAATAGCATAATTTTTTGTTTCTTTTTCACTCTTTTTTTCCTCACTCACAAAAATTCTTGTTTTTTTTTCTTTTGAACTCTCACTCTCCTTTTTTACATCTCTTTGTTCTTTTAACCTCACTTGATCTTCATATACTTGTATTGGGGTTAAGGGTACAAGAGTGATTCGTTTTTTATTGAGTACAAAAGAGTATCTATTTGTATAACCATCATGAGTTGCACGCCTGTCAAACTGCCATGGTCGCCCCAAAAGGATATGGGTTGCATGCATTGGTACCACATCACACAAGACTTCATCTTCATATTTACCGATCCGGAACGCCACTAACACCTGTTTAGTCACCCTCACCTCATCACTATCATTCAACCATTGCAATTTATACGGCTTAGGATGCAGCATCGTTGGCAATCCTAATTTGTTAACCATGGTTGTGCTTGCAATGTTAGTACAACTACCACCATCAATAATCATGCTACATACCTTATCATTAACATGACATCGGGTGTAAAAAACATTGTTATGTTGTACATCGTCAGACATTTTTTTTTTTTTTTTTGGTAACGGATCTGAACAAACTTATTATTTTTTTTTTGACTTAATCAAAACGAAATTCAGCAAAGTCTTTTTTTTTTTTTTTTTTTTTTTTTTTTTTTTTTTTTTTTTTGTGATCAATGAAATCAAAGAAGAAGAATAAAAAAGGATAGATCAAACCTGATTTTAGAAGCCTAAGCTCTGATACCAACTGATATGAACCTCACCAAGAGTAGTGAGACCCGGAACCAATATATGGTAACGAAGGATCGTTTTCTAATTCAAGTTTATAAAAACAAAGAAAATAAAGGACCGTGACCCATTATCTATATGGAGATAAGAACCAACGGTATCAAGAAGGTTGTAGATGCCACACTCAAGAACAAGAAAGAAGGTGAGTGATAAGTCAAGGTTTGAACGCCACAAGGTAGAACCTTGATAAGTTCATAGTTCAATCAAGAACCAAGAGAAAACAATTCTCTCAAATAATATTTTATTCAAAGTCTAATCTATCAAATAATACATCAATACGTCCCTTAAGTACTAAAAATATCTAAACCCTAGAAAGAAAGATAAAGGAAATAAAATATTCGGCAATTAATGCCTTACAATCAGGAAACTAAAATGGGCAATTATTGCCTTACAAACTGGAAAGAAAATAAAGATTAAAACATGCAATTAGTTGACTTGCTCCTTATTTGGAAGGCTAAATTTGGAAACAAATCAGCCCTTTAATTTAGGAAACAAATCAGCTCATTATTCTTTCGAAACTAAAAAAGGAAAAAACTAAAATTCGGACTCCTCAGCTCAAGTCTTCACGCAACAAGATAGATGGCCGATTTTGGGCCTGTTGTGATCTTTTACGGACGTCAGAGTCTTCATAACATCTGTAGGGTTCGTCTTGGGCTTTCCGAAAACATATTATAATAGACGATCCGACTTCAGATGCTCTCTGTAGAGGCCCACGAAGTTTAGCTCGGATTTGGGCCGAACTTGAACTTCAGCAACTCAGAATCAGCCCATCATTAAATGCTTCTTTGATCCTCTTGGCCCCTTGTAATTGGCCCAACTGGAATATGCAATGGATCCTTTGATGATGCTTCTTGATACTCATCACCATATCCAAAAGAGTTCTATTTCTCCTTTCTGCCACCCTATTCTGTTGAGGTGTTCCTGGTGCAGAAAACTGAGAAACTATTCCATTATCAATAAGATATTGCTGAAACTCACCAGATAGATATTCTCCACCACGATCAGATCTCATGATTTTTATGTGTTTCTCAAGCTGATTTTCTACTTCAGCTTTGAATGCTTTGAACATGTCAAAGGCATCCGACTTATGTCGTATGAGATACACATAGCCAAATCTCGAGTAATCATCTGTGAAGGTGATTAAGTACTTATATCCACCTCTAGCTGGAATGCTCATAGGACTACATACATCAGTGTGTATCAATCCTAAACATTCAGTGGCTCTAGCACCTTTGGCCGAGAACGACCTTTTGGTCATTTTACCTTCCAAATAAGATTCACAAGTTGGTAGATCATCAACCTTTAAGTCACTTAAAGGTCCATCACATACCAATCTTTTAATCCTATTAAGGTTAATATGACCTAGGCGTAAATTCCATAGGTAGGTTTCATCTATTGATAATTTTACTCTTTTATGATTAGGTTCCGTTATTTCTGTGTCTAACGAGTGAGAGATATTTCTATGCAAGAAGTATAGACCATTTTCCAATGTACCTTAGCAAATAATTTTGTCATTCTTACTAATAATAAAAACTTTATTAAAAGTAACCGAATATCCAAATTTATTTAAACAAGAAACTGAAATTAAATTCCTCTTGAATTGAGGTACATAATAAACGTCTATCAAATCTAAATGCCTTCTAGAATCCAAATAAACTCTAATATCTCCCACTGCACTTGCAGACACTAACGTTCCGTTGCCCAAGTGCAAATTGATTTCATTCTTATTTAGCCTTCTTCTTTCTTGGAACCCCTGCAAGGAATAACAAACATGATTAGTGGCTCCAGAGTCTATGATCCAAGAATCAATAGAATCAGCCAGAAAACATGTTTCAAGATAATTAACATTACCTTCTTCCTTCTTATTCTGGGACTTTGGGCAATTTATTTTCCAATGTCCCTTTTCACCACAAAGGAAGCATTTCCCTTTGATCTTGGTTACTTTCTTGGTCTCCTTCTTGGTAGGCCTAAATTGCTTTTTCTTCTGTTGTTTCTTGACCTTCTGACGGGTCTTAACAGTAGCAACTTTACCAACCATATGAATCTCTTGACCTTTGCTTTTCACAAGGATCTTTTCAGCACTTTGAACATCTTGCATCAGGCCTTGTAAGGTGTATTCCTTTTTGTTCAAAGTGTAGTCCAATTTGAACTGATCAAAGGAATCTGACAATGAATTAATAACCATATCAATTTTTGTCTCATCATCTATCTCAGCACTATGCAGTTCAGCAATGTTGAGATGTGCTATGACTTTCATCATGTGATCCTTCACAGCCTGTCCAGGTTTCATCCTAAGATTCATAAAAGCAGTCACTGCCTCTCTCTTTGTCGTCCTGGACTTCATAGCAAACATCTCCTCTAGAGACATCATTATATCAGCAGCAGACTCCATTCCTTCATGCTGCTGTTGTAACACGTCGGAGATAGTAGCCATAATATAACATTTGGCCATATCATCTGAAGTCTTCCACTACTCATACTCATCTCTTTGCATTATGCTAGATTCATTATTAAGAGCAGGTGGTTTATGAGTAGTTAGAACAAACTTATGTTTTTCACTTTGCAACAACAACCCAATTTTCCTTTTCCATGTGACATAATTATCTCCAGTTAAAGTGTTATCTTTCAGGATGTTCATAAGTGATGGGGTCATGATTTCTGAATAAAACAAAACATATATAAGTAAATAATCATGATAAAGCACTTTTAAATATTTATCTTGAATTAAATAAATAACTCAATCATAAAAATTCAACGGTGATCCAGCACCCATAAATGTTACGCCTCCTTTGGGAGTTCGCACCATTTACTAGTTAGACTAGGTCCCACATAATTGTTAACATAACAACCAGCGTTCTCAATTTTAGCCTTGCAATTTTACTGACAAGAACTCTTGGGAGGATATCAATAAAATTACATTGAGTGTGTTACCAAGATATCGACCCTCAATTTTCTATCATGAAAATCCCTCCTTGGGGAGTAGATCTCATTTGAGTCCATTGTCTAGTCTATCCTTGTAAGGAAGTATTTTGCTAAATTCCAATGCCCCTTAGGGGGATTACCAATAAATAATAAAGCTCAACGAACCTTGGAGGCCATAGGTGTTACAAAACACCTTCTCCCACTCAATTATTTAAGGCGTGTGATTAAATCCCATAGAATGATTTACCAAGTTATCTAGATGCCAATTTAGATACCTAAATCATTCAATGCATGTTCATACTGTTAGGATTATGCTCAATAGCAAGAGTGTAATGTTGTAATTAATAATCTTTTCCATATTAATAAAGTGATTTCTGGTTTAACAAATCGTATAGCATTTATAGTTTAATATTATAATTGTCAAAGTAAATAATCATAAGGTCTAAAGACTATGAGTAAAGAAGAATTGTTCGTACATCTGGATATGTATGTGGTAGACACAATTCTTTAGTTAGTCTTGAATAATGTTCACAACTTAAGTTAAAGGTTGGGCACCTTTATCTTGTTAAAGTTGTAGAATTCTTTTGCTAGCATTTGAGTGTGATCAAATGAGATATGATGAGTCTAAAATCATCGGAGTGTCTTCGAGCAAAAGGATCTAGTGCACTTGGTGCATTGAACTGGATCACAATGAAAAGCTTTATCTAGAACCGTCAATAGATAATAGTCTTTTCATTATCAGGACAATCGGAGAGTCTATCTTAATCCTGAGATAAATGATGGACTTATGGTTGCAAATGATATCATTTGAGTTATCAATGAGTACGATTATATCGCATAGTCTATCCTCGATAGTTTGGTGATATTCATTTGTTAATCGATAGAGGACTTCATTTATAGCTATGGACATCGTGGCTCCATTTATTAAATGAGAGTATAATATCATCATATGGATGTTTTGAGGTAATTGGATATTAAATCTCAATGTTGAGTTTTCGATAGTGTCTATTGAAAACATGGCTTCTAGACAAGTCAAAATATCCAAGTTCAAAACGTGGTCATATGAGTAAATATGGTAACTTGGAGAGTTATAGGCGGTCTATGAACTCTTGGCGATTACTGATATTAATCACGAGGATACATTATCTCCAACATGATTGTCTAGGGTATGAATGAGGAACGTCTTCCTTTTCTATCTTTATTTAAGAGTTCAATTTTAGCTCTTTAGTGGAATGAGTTAAAATTAGTGGATCGGACCTAAGTGAATCATTTGTTGATTGTTATTAGGTTATGTCTATTGAAGCTTAAATTTAGATGGCCCGCCAAGATCCTCAATCCACACGGACTTACATGGATCACTTGATATATTCTACCGGACCAATTTAAGGGTCCATCTAGAATTGCATTTAATATATTAAGAATATAATATGCACATTATTTAAGTAATGGGCTGCTCAATTATATTAATATATTAATAAAAGACATGTGGGCTTGTTTCTTTTAGTAAGAATGGTTCTGGTTCACATGTGGGCTTTTTATTTAAAGTCCAATGGATTAAATGAAATAAGAAAATAATATTAGGCCCAATTTTATTCAAGTGGGGCGGCAAGGTTAATATTTTAACCTAAGATATTATTTTGTTTTCATTGTTTTAATTAAATAAGAATTAATTAATTTATTAATTAATTGTTTAATTAAGAAACAAATCTTTTCTGATTAGGAAATATGATTCCTAGTCTTATACTATTGTTGGTAGTATACTAAAAGTAAAAGACTTATTTGGTAAGAAAATAAATAATTAATTTTATTTATTTAATCAAATAAGAAGTCTTTTATTTTAGTCAATAAAAAGAATAAAATATCTATGAGTTGGATTAGGGTTTGAAATCTATTCTTTTATGGAAATTAGGGTGCAACACAAACTCCTTTTAGGAGTGTGATTTGCGGCAACCCTAGTAGAAAAAGAGAGCAAGATTTCGGCAACCCTAATAGGAAAAGAGAAGAAGAATTAGGCCACCTATATATTCATATGTATAGAATTCGGCCACCCTATGCTTTGTGCTTGAGAGACAATTTTTCTTCTTCTTCTTAATTCATAGAGAGCATTATTTTTATTCTACCAAAAACATAAAAGAGTGAATAAATTATTCTTTGATGGTACACTATTTGCTTGTTCATCAATAAGCTTGTGTGTACAACATCGATTTAGGTTCACGCGAGTTTCGATCATTAGATTAAGAACTCAAAAGTGACCGGAATAATTTTAGTCTTCTTTTGATTGTTTTTGTGACTAACAAAGAAAAGAAAAGTTTATTTGTCCATTCACAGGTTTGCAATTCAAAGAAAAGGGAGACCACGCTCCTAGGTGATCCACGTTCGTGCTAGGATTGAAGATCTTGCGGATTACCATCGACGTAAGTCAATCGGATCACGCGACAAAAGGTATTATTCTTTTGTTAGATAATATATGTGTTTAATTGATTAAAGGGTTTAAGGTTCATAGAAGGAAATTTTTTTTAAAAGTTACTAAATCAATTTTTAGTCTCGCTTCCGCTGCGTGTACTACGGTATTTTTCCCTACACATACCAAAAGAGATATATGAGTGGCACTCCTATTCTATATGTCATGTTATCATACAATAACAAATATTGTAATATTTAAGCAAAAATTAAATAGCAACAATTTTGGTCCATCCTAGAAAAGCAAGTAAATTACAATTGTTTAGGAATACAAGATCTTCAAGTGGCTATCAACCATATGCTCATCCCTTGGCTGGCCCCCATAGGGTGCACACCCCACAACCCCACAAAGGGGCTGCCGTGTGCAGCCCACCATGTTTTGGGCTTGCCATGCGCAGCCCAATCCAATCCTAGGGTGCGCACGGTGCTCGTTCTTGGTTCCGGTTGCTTCCTTTTTCTTCACGTCTTTGAATCTTCGATGTTAGAACGTATTACAACTTTATTTAAACAATACAAAATACTGCAATTTTTTATTTTTTTATTATTATTTTTTTTTAATCACTGCAGTACCTTTTTACAAAAAAAAACTGCACTAAAAATAATACAATAAAAAAAACTGCAACAATAAATCTAATATAATAAAAAATATAGCAACTACCAAGAAGGAATTATGGTGATGATAGACCACCCTTCTTGTTACAATTCCATAACAAAAATTACATTGAAAATCTAGGACCAAAATCGAGCAATAACAATCCACATAATAAAATAATAACATATATAAATCCATACATTCACATGTAATTATATATGCGAATACCTAGAGTGCCATGTCTTTCTAAACATGCATAATCACAATAAAAAGAAATAGATTCACGTATATATACGTTAATTAATTAATTAATTAAAAGGGTTCAACCAGGCTCTGATACCAATTATAGGGAAAAATCGCAGTATATGCAGCGGAAGCGAGACTAAAAATAGTTTTAGTATGTTTTAAAAATTTTCCTTATTATGAACCTTAACCCTTTAAATTAATTAACCATATATAAAGTAACAAAAGTATAATACCTTTTGTTGCATGATCCGATTGACTTACGTCGATGGTAATCCGCAAGATCTTCAATCCAAGCACGAACGTGAATCACCTAGGAGCGTGGTCTCCCTTTTCTTTGAATTGCAAACCTGAGAATAGACAAACAAACTTTTCTTTTTCTTTGTTAGTCTTAAAACAATCAAAAGAATACAAAAATTATTCCGGTCACTTTTGAGTTCTCAATCTAATGATCGAAACTCGCGTGAACCTAATTCGATGTTGTACACACAAGCTTATTGATGAACAATTAATTAGTGTACCATCAAAAGAATAATCTCTTCTCTCTTTTATGTTTTAGTAGAATAATCAAATACTTGTCTATGAGTTTAGAAGAAGAAGAAAATTGAATCAACCAAGCATTAGAGGTGGTCGAACCCTATCATAAGAAATATATAGGGTGGCCGAATTTTGCTTCCTCTTTCATTTAGGGTTGCCGAAATCTTCCTATAATGCCATTAGGGTTGCCGCAAATCCCATAATAAAAAGGATTTGTGTTGCACCCTAATACACATCATCTTTTAGACTTCTAACCCTAATCCAACTCATAAGTATTTTTATTCTTTTATTAACTAAATAAAAAGACTTCTTATTTGATTAAATAAATAAACTTAATTATTTGTTTTCTTATCAAACAAGTCTTTTACTTTTAGTGTACTACTACCACTAGGAAACTTATTTCCTGATCAGAAAAAGATTTGTTTCTTAATTAAACAATTAATTAATTAATTAATTAATTCTAATTTAATTAAACAATGAAACAAAATAATATGTTTGGCTAATATTTTAACCTTGCCACCCCACATGTATAATATGGGCCATATATTATTTTCTTATTTCATTTAATCCATTGGATTTTAAATAAAAAGCCCACATGTGAACCAGACCCATTCTTACTAAAAGAAACAAGCCCACATGCCTTTTATTAATATATTAATATAATTGAGCAGCCCATTAAATAAATAATGTGCAAATTATATTTTTAATATATTAAATGCAATTCTAGATGGACCCATAAATTGGTCTGGTAGAATATATCAAGTGATCCATGCAAGTCCGTGTGGATTGGGGATCTTGGTGGGCTATCTAAATTTAAGTTTCAATAGACACAACCTAATCACAATCAACAAATGATTCACTTAGGTCCGATCCATTAATTTTAACTCATTCCACTAAAGAGCTAAAATTGAACTCTTAAATAAAGATAGAAAAGGAAGATGTTCCTCTTTCATAACCCTAGACAATCATATTGGAGATAGTGTATCCTCATGATTAATATCAGTAATCACCAAGAGTTCATAGACCGCCTATAACTCTCCAAGTTACCATATTTACTCATATGACCACGTTTTGAACTTGGATATTTTGACTTGTCCAGAAGCCATGTTTTCAATAGTCACTATCGAAAACTCAACGTTGAGATTTAATATCCAATTACCTCAAAACATCCATATGATGATATTATACTCTCATTTAATAAATGGAGCCACGATGTCCATATCTATAAATGAAGTCCTCTATCGATTAACAAATGTGAAACAAATTATAGCACAGTGTGTATAAAACTATCTAGAGGGGGGTGAATAGATTTTAAGCTTTTTACCCAATTTTTCGTGTTAGTCTAAATTACGAAATTACCCCTAAATAGATAAAGCAATAAATCAAGTATAAAATGCAGAAATGAAATAAGACTTGATTTTTACGTGGAAACCCTCACGGGAAAAACCACGGGCTAGTAAGTAAGCCACACTCGAACCTCGAATCCACTAAATGTGTAAAACGATTACAACCTAATCCCGGAAGTAATCACACACCTACCTAATCCCGATATGAGTGAACCTAGTCCAATTTGCTTGCGATCTAAGCAACCTAATCCCGGATGCTACACACAAGACTTACTTTCTCTATGAAGAGAATAACAACCCTAAGTGAATATATGAATATTCAAAATGCAACATAGAGCAAGGGAAACCCTATATGCTTATCTAAGATGATTAATATGCAATTAGAACAATCCTAGATATCAAAACTAAATGACATGTCAAATCAAATAGTTTAGGTAATCAAGATTAAGCACAAAACCTAATTAGCTATCATAATACAACTTCTCAAACATACATCATACTAATCTCAAACTTGTATTCAAAGTATATAAAATAACATACAAGTAATTAATTGAGATTGCTTGTTAAGAGAAACACAAAATATGTAAGATATTAGTGAAAAGCTTACCAAGCAAAGTATGATGAAGAATCCATGCAAGATGTCATCTAGATGATCAAGGATGATGCTAGATGATGATTGATGATCATGAAAAAGTGTTTGAGTAATCTAAAAATGAGTTCTTTGGAATTTTTCTTCTCTTTGAAAAATATCCTAAGTATGGAATCTGAATATGAACTCTTGTGATTGACCTAAAGTCAAAGAGGCATATATATAGGGGGCCAAAACAAGGTGTGGTCGTTTTGATAAGTTTGCCTCAATATTGCCTTGGGTGCTGTACGTAGAGCACCTCTTGTACAGCGCTTGTACAGCGCCCCTACTCTGTTCTCACGGGAAAACAGAGTGGCGCTGTACGTAGAGCGCTTTGTACAGCGCTTTGCACAGCGCCTGTACAGCGACCCAATAGCGACCGAATTAAATCGATCAGGTCTGAATATCGCTCAATGGGCGCTGTTTGTACAGCGCTTCTGTAGAGCGCTTTTGGGAGCGCCCAATGCAAAAATGCAATCCTAAGTCTAAGCATGACAATGCAATTGGATATGTAAGATGCAATCAAACTAACATGCAAGAAGAGATGTTAATGAACATTAATGCACAAAAATAAGACACACAACATACAAGTATTAACCATATGCATGAGTTGTGAGTGTGTGCAACTATCTCTTCAAGTCAAGTAAGCACAAAGAAATATACCTTCGGTGCTTATCAATACGAGGTCTTCAAAGGGCTTCGAACAATAAACCCGATACCTAGGCTACCCTTACAAAGAACCCCAATATGTGGTTTGTCCACGAAATAAGCCAATCAACAAATAGGAACCTTACAATCTCCCCCTTTGGCTATTTCGTGACAAAACCACCACTCACATTGATTGCTCACATTAAACTAGAAACAACGGGATAATATAGATTTTCTACAATACAAAGAGATAAGAAAATAAACTTCAAGTCTTCAATCTCTTGTAGAATAATCAAGCCCTGAAAAGAAAGTTTCTAACATTTCCAATACAAGTAAAAAGTGAGATGAATCAAGTGAGAACAAAAACAAGCATTTGCATTTTAAAAGTTTAGGCACAACATTATGAAATGTGTATGTGTATGCAATGCTCCCCCTCAACGGGTTACTCCCCCTCAACGAATGTTCTCCCCAATATGTGCCTCTATTTTGCAACTCCCCTTACCATATCCTACTCCCCCTTTTTGTCATGATATAGGCAAAGGAGTAGTCCCCAACCGGGTCACTCATAGCAACGAGAGATAGTAGCATGCAAGATTTGCATAATTAATATAAGTCACCTTAAGCACCTCAATTAATTGAAGAGAAACAAGGAGATTTATTTGAAAGAAAATGTGTGAATCAAACATGCTTTGCATACAAGACATGTATAATTCAAGTCCAAAATACAATGGTATTTGGCAAAGCAAAAGACAAAGGTTTCTAATAGGAATTCAAACCAATTTCACCAAAGTCATGAGTAAAGCAAGGATATAGAATATATTGATTTCAATTTAAGAGAAACTATATCCAACTTTATAAGTGAAACATGGCATGAGCGACTTTGCACCCTTTTTGATTTTTCCGGATAAGATATCTGTATGATAGTAGCCATGTTCAACCAATAAAGAAAGAGAGACATTTGGAATGTAAATTCCTTTGAACGGATACAAGATCCTTTATTCATTTTGAGTCTCATAAGCTTTCACACAAGGTTTTGCATTTTAAGAATATGCAATCATCAATTCATATGAATTTCATGCTTTTTCATTTGACATTAGCATGTTATTAAAGAATCATCATGTCAAGGAGATAATCATAGGTCATTTAAATCATACTTCCTACATACATCTCCTAGTCCAAAAATGCATGTTTGAACATAAATATGACATGGATTGTAAACAAGCAAGGTTCACACTTATTGAATTGAAAACATATATACATATGTGCAACCAAGCTTACTCAAACAATTAAAAGAAGAGGCATAAGTTATTTCAAATTTTTTGCAAGTGACAAGAATGCAAAATAGCTCTCTTTGCTTGAGTTCCCCATATGGGGTCAATCATAAATCACATCACTCCACAAGACATATCCCAATAGATCTACTAAGAGTTTTAAATCGAGTAGCATCTAAGGGTTTAGTAAATAGGTCCGCAAGTTGATCATTAGTACCTACATGTTCAAGTACTATGCATTTATTTTCAACAAGCTCTCTAATGAAGTGATGACGGATGTCAATATGCTTAGTTCTAGAATGTTGTACCGGATTCTTGGAAATATTAATAGCACTCATGTTATCACAAAAGAGAGTGAGAGTACCTTGGTTGAATCCGTAGTCTACTAGCATTTGCTTCATCCATAGGAGTTGTGTGCATCCACTCCCCGCGGCTATGTATTCGGCCTCGGCCGTGGACAAGGAAATCGAGTTTTGCTTCTTGCAAAACCAAGACACCAAGTTGTTGCCTAGAAAGAAGCAACCGCCCGATGTGCTCTTTCTATCATCACAATTTCCTGCCTAATCCGCATCACTAAAGCCAACAAGACTAGCATTAGTGTCAAAAGAGTACCAAATCCCATAGTTGGATGTCCTATTCACATAGCGAATGATTCTCTTTACAGAAGAGAGATGGGACTCCTTAGGATCCGCTTGGTACCTAACACACACACACACACCCACACTAAAGGAGATATCGGGCCTACTTGCGGTCAAATAGAGCAAGCTACCTATCATGCCACAATATAACGTTTGTTCCACACTTTTACCACTAGCATCCTTGCTTAGCTTCAAAGTGGTACTCATGGGTGTATTACAATGTTTGGCATTCTCTAAACCAAACTTCTTTACTAGGTTTTTGTCATATTTGGCTTGGGTTATGAAAATCCCATCATCTAATTGCCTAATTTGCAAACCTAGGAAGTAACTAAGCTCACCAACAAGACTCATCTCAAATTCATGAGACAGGACATCAACAAATTGTTGGACCTTGGTGTTGTTGGTGGAGCCAAATACAATGTCATCAACATAGATTTGAGCTATAAATAACTCATCTTTGTTTCTCTTGATGAACAAGGTCTTGTCAACACTACCTCTTGTGTAGTCATTGTCAACAAGAAATTGAGTGAGGCGCTCATACCAAGCCCTCAGTGCTTGTTTCAACCCATATAGTGCCTTCTTGAGGCGATAGACATGGTTGGGGTGGTGTGCATCCACAAACCCATTGGGTTGTTCAACAAACACTTCCTCTTGCAAGAAGCCATTGAGGAAGGCACTCTTGACATCCATTTGGTGCAATTTGAACTTGTGCACACAAGAAATGGACAAGAGAAGCCTAATGGACTCTAAACGGGCAACGGGAGCAAATGTCTCCTCAAAGTCGATACCCTCAATTTGAGAGTACCCTTGTGCTACAAGTCTAGCCTTGTTCCGCACTATGTTGCCATCCTCATCGGATTTGTTCCTAAATATCCATTTAGTGCCTATGACATTAGTGGTCTTAGGCCTAGGAACTAGAGTCCAAACCTCAGTTCTTTCGAATTGGTTTAGCTCTTCTTGCATGGCAAGAACCCAAAATTCATCATTTAAGGCTTCTTCAACCTTTTTGGGTTCAATTTGAGAGGTGTAGCATGTGTAGCTAATAAGATTAGCAAGTTGACGTCTAGTCCTAACACCCTTATTTACATCTCCAATAACATCCTCTTTGTTATGGAGTCTTCTAACCCATGAAGCGGGTTCATTAGAGTCCAAGAGAAGGACTCTAGTAGTGGGTTGTGTGACTTCATCATTTTCATTAGATGTCCCAACATTGGGAGTCACCACAACCCTCTCCAAAGGAGAAACATCACTAAAAATAACCTCCTCCTTATGATCATTTGACTTGAGCCTAGTATCATCAAATACGACATTGGATGATTCCATAACACTTAGAGTTTTTAAATTGAAAACTCTATAGGCTCTACTATTCAAGGCATAACCAATAAAAATACCCTCATCACTCTTAGCATCGAATTTGCCAAGTTGATCACGGTCATTCAAAATGTAGCATTTGCTTCCAAAAGTGTGGAAGTAGCTAACATTTGGCCTCTTGCCTTTCCATAACTCATAGGAGGTATTTCTAGTACCGGGCCTTAGGAAAACACGATTCCCTATATAGCAAGCCGTATTGACGGCTTCGGCCCATAGGTTCCTAGGGACATTGTTGCTAAGCAACATCACACGGGCCATCTCTTGAAGGACCCTATTCTTCCTCTCAACAACTCCATTTTGTTGAGGTGTCCTAGGAGCCGAGAACTCATGGGAGATGCCTAAGCTATTGCAATAGCTTTCAAATGAGGCATTCTCAAATTCCCTCCCATGGTCACTTCTAATCCGTTTTATGCTTTTAATATTAGAATTCATCTCATTTTGTATTTTATTACAAAGCATTTTAAACTTATCAAAAGTTTCGGATTTTTCTCTAAGAAAATATGTCCATGTGAACCTAGAGAAATCATCAACACAAACAAAAATGTATCTCTTTCCACCCAAACTTTCGGTTTGCATGGGACCCATGAGGTCCATGTGGAGAAGCTCAAGAGGCTCCTTGGTGGTGAGATACATACCATTTTTGTGCATGCTGAAACAAATAATAGCACGGTGTGTATAAAGCTATCTAGAGGGGGGGTGAATAGATTTTACGCTTTTTACCCAATTTTTTCGTGTTAGTCAAAATTACGAAAATGCCCTCAAGATAATATAACCAAGCAATTGTAATATGGTGCGGAAATTAAAACAACACTTGGTTTTTACGTGGAAACCCTCACGGGAAAAACCACGGGCTATGTAAGTAAGCCACACTCGAACCTCGAATCCACTAAATGTGCAAACGATTACAACCTAATCCCGGAAGTAATCACACACCTACCTAATCCCGGTATGAGTGAACCTAGTCCAATTTGCTTGCGTTCTAAGCAACCTAATCCCGGATGCTACACACAAGACTTACTTTCTCTTTGAAGAGAATACAACCCTAAGTGAATATATGTGAATATCCAAAATGCAACATAGAGCAAGGGAAACCCTATATGCTTATCTAAGATGATTAATATGCAATTAAGTATAATCCTAGATATCAAAACTAAATGACATGTCAATTAGTTTAGCTAATCAATATTAAGCACAAAACCTAATATGCAAGCACAATATAAAATCTCAAACATACATCATACTCATCTCAATATTGTATCTAAAGCATACAAAATAACAAACAAGTAATTAATTGAGATTGCTAGATAAGAGAAACACAAAACATGTAAGATATTAGTGAAAAGCTTACCAAGCAAAGTATGATGAAGATTCCATGCTAGATGACATCTAGATGATCTAAGATGATGCTAGATGATGATTGATGATCATGAAAAGTGTTTGAGAATCAAGAATGGAGTTCTTGGAATTTTTCTTCTCTTTGAAAAATATCCTAAGTATGAATTCTGAATATGAACTCTCTTAATTGACCTAAAGTCAAAGTGGCATATATATAGGGTGCCAAATCAAAGTGTGGTCGTTTAAGTAAGTTTCAAAGAAACGCGCCAATCGGCGGTTTCAATCGACGGCCAGGCCGCCGTTAATGACCGCCGAATTGAGCTCGTGAAGAACAGAGCATAAACGGCGGTTCATTCGGCGGTTTCGTGACCGCCGATTCCAACCGCCGAAACAGAACAGAGAGATCAAAATCAACCAGGTATGAACGGCGGTTTCTAACGGCGGTTTCATGCCCGCCGTTTCAACCGCCGAATTAGACTGAGAGATAAATCAATCAGGTCTTGAATCGGCGGTTTCTAACGGCGGTCGTGACCGCCGATCTTAACCGCAGAAATGCTTCAGACCAATCTGGACTGCAACGGCGGTTTCATTCGGTGGCCTGGCCGCTGATCATAACCGCCGATCACCTAGATAGGTGAAAACCAAGGAGAAGCCAAGGGCATTCTCCATAGGCGGTCCTCGCGCTAAACCAAGCACATTCTCGTGCATGCGCGGACGTTTCCAAAAGTTATCGGGAAACGAATTAACACAACAACAACACACAATAACAAACAATAAAATATAATAAATAAGTGCAAGTGTGAATTGTGACAAATGAAGAGAATGCACACATATGCAATGAATGTTTAGTGTGTGTGTGCAACTAATCTCTTCAAAGAAGAAAAGTAAGCACATAGAAATTTACCTTCGGTGCTTATCAACACGAGGTCTTCAAAAGGGTTTCGAACAACAAGACCGATACTTAGGCTACCCTTACAAAGAACCCCCACATATGGTTTGATCACGAAATAAGCCAATTAAAAACAACGGGAATCCTTACAATCTCCCCCTTTGGCTATTTCGTGACAAAACCATCACTCACAATGATTCTCACAAAAAAAATAGAAACTACGGGACTATAATGATATTCTACATTACAAAGAGATAAGCTAATGCAACTTGAAGACTTCAATCCTCTTGTAGAATAAACAATCCCTGAAAAGAGTTTCTAACATTTCTAATACAAGAAAAGTGTGAGATTAATCATGTGAGAACAATACCAAGCATTTGCATTTTTAGAATTTAGGCACAACATTACCAAATGTATGCAATGTATGATAAATGCAATGCTCCCCCTCAACGGGTTACTCCCCCTCAATGTATGTTCTCCCCAAAGTGTACAATAGCTTCTATATTTTGCACCTCCCCTTACCATATCCTACTCCCCCTTTTTGTCATGATATAGGCAAAGGAGTAGTCCCCAACCGGGTCACTCATAGCAACGAGAGATAGAAGCATGCAAGATATGCATATACAAATAAGTCACTTTATGCACTTCAATTAATTTGAGAGAAACAAGGAGATTTATTTTGAGAAAATGTGTGAATCCAACATGCTTTGCATACAAGACATATAGCATTCAAGTCCAAAATACAATGGTATTTGGCAAAGCAAATGACAAAGGTTTCTAATAAGAATTCAAACCAATTTCACCAATGTCATGGGAAAAGCAAGGATATAGAGATTATTGATTTCAATATAAGAGCAACTATATCCAACTTTATAAGCGAAACATGGCATGAGCGACTTTGCACCCTATTTGATTTTTCCGGATAAAATTATCCGTATGATAGTAACCATGTTCAACTAATAAAGAAAGAGAGACATTTGGAATGTAAATTCCTTTGAATGGATACAAGATCCCTTATTCATTTTGAGTCTCATAAGTTTTCACACAAGTTTTGCATTTTTAAGAATATGCAATCATCAATTCATGCTTTTCATGTGAGCATGTTTATGAATTTCATGCTTTTTCATTTGTCATTAGCATGTTATTAAAGAATCATCATGTCATGGAGATAATCATAGGTCATTCAAATCATACTTCCAATGTAAATCTCCTAGTCCAAAAATGCATGATTGAACATAAATATGACATGGATTGTAGACAAGCAAGGTTCACACTTATGGAATTTTAAAACATATATACATATGTACAACCAAGCTTACTCAAGCAATATAAAAGAAGAGGCATAAGATATTTCAAATTTTTTTGCAAGATACAAGAATGCAAAATAGCTCTCTTTGCTTGAGTTCCCCATATGGGGTTAATCATAGAACATCACTCCACAAGACATACCCCAATAGATCTACTAAGAGTTTTAAATCGAGTAGCATCTAAGGGTTTAGTAAATAGGTCCGCAAGTTGATCATTAGTACCTACATGTTCAAGTACTATGCATTTATTTTCAACAAGCTCTCTAATGAAGTGATGGCGGATGTCAATATGCTTAGTTCTAGAATGTTGCACCGGATTCTTGGAAATATTAATGGCACTCATGTTATCACAAAAGAGAGTGAGAGTACCTTGGTTGAATCCGTAATCCACTAGCATTTGCTTCATCCACATAAGTTGAGTGCATCCACTCCCCGCGGCTATGTACTCGGCTTCCGCCGTGGACAAGGAAATCGAGTTTTGCTTCTTGCAAAACCACGACACCAAGTTGTTGCCTAGAAAGAAGCAACCGCCCGATGTGCTCTTCCTATCATCACAATTTCCTGCCCAATCCGCATCACTATATCCTACAAGACTAGGATTAGTGTCAAATGAGTACCAAATCCCATAGTTGGAAGTCCCATTTACAAAGCGAATGACTCTCTTAACCGAAGAGAGATGGGACTCCTTGGGATCGGATTGGTACCTAGCACAAACTCCTACACTAAAAGATATATCGGGCCTACTTGCGGTCAAATAGAGCAAGCTCCCTATCATGCCACGATATAAGGTTTGGTCCACACTTTTACCGCTAGCATCCTTGCTTAGCTTCAAAGTGGTGCTCATAGGAGTGTCACAATGTTTGGCTTTTTCAAGACCAAACTTCTTCACAAGGTTTTTGGCATATTTGGCTTGGGTTATGAAGATCCCATTATCAAGTTGCCTAATTTGCAAACCTAGGAAGTAATTAAGCTCACCAACAAGACTCATCTCAAATTCATGAGACATAACATCAACAAATTGTTGGACCTTGGTGTTGTTGGTGGAGCCAAACACTATGTCATCGACATATATTTGAGCTATGAAAAGCTCATCATTGTCTCTCTTGATGAATAGTGTCTTGTCAACACTACCTCTTGTGTAGTTATTGTCAACAAGAAATTGAGTGAGGCGCTCATACCAAGCCCTCGGTGCTTGTTTCAACCCATATAGTGCCTTCTTGAGGCGATAGACATGGTTGGGGTGGTGTGCATCCACAAACCCCTTGGGTTGTTCAACAAACACTTCCTCTTGCAAGAAGCCATTGAGGAAGGCACTCTTGACATCCATTTGGTGCAATTTGAACTTGTGCACACAAGAAATGGACAAGAGAAGCCTAATAGACTCTAAACGAGCAACGGGAGCAAATGTCTCCTCAAAGTCGATACCCTCAATTTGAGAGTACCCTTGTGCTACAAGTCTAGCCTTGTTCCGCACTATGTTGCCATCCTCATCGGATTTGTTCCTAAATATCCATTTAGTGCCTATGACATTAGTGGTCTTAGGCCTAGGAACTAGAGTCCAAACCTCATTCCTTTCGAATTGGTTTAGCTCTTCTTGCATGGCAAGAACCCAAAATTCATCATGTAAGGCTTCTTCAACCTTTTTGGGTTCAATTTGAGAGGTGTAGCAAGTATAGCTAATAAGATTAGCAAGTTGACGTCTAGTCCTAACACCCTCATTTACCTCTCCAATGATATCTTCTTTATCATGGAGTTTCCTAACCCATGGAGCGGGTTCATTAGAGTCCAAGTTAGGAACTCTAGTAATGGGTTGTGTGACTTCATTAGATGTCCCAACATTGGGAGTCACCACAACCCTCTCCAAAGGAGTGTCATCCTCTAGAACATCCTCCTCCTCATGGTCATTAGACTTGAGCCTAGTATCATCAATGACCACATTTGATGATTCCATGACGGTTCGAGTCTTCAAGTTGAAAACTCTATAGGCTTTACTATTCAAGGCGTAGCCAATAAAGATACCCTCATCACTCTTAGCATCAAACTTGCCAAGTTGATCACGGTCATTTAAAATGTAGCATTTGCTTCCAAATGTGTGGAAGTAGCTAACATTTGGCTTCCTACCCTTCCATAGCTCATAGGAGGTGTTTCTAGAACCGGGCCTTAGGAACACACGATTTCCTATATAGCAAGCCGTATTGATGGCTTCGGCCCATAGGTTCCTAGGGACATTGTTGCTAAGCAACATCACTCGGGCCATCTCTTGGAGGACCCTATTTTTCCTCTCAACAACTCCATTTTGTTGAGGTGTCCTAGGAGCCGAAAACTCATGGGAGATGCCTAAGCTATCACAAAAGCTTTCAAAAGAGGCATTCTCAAACTCTCTCCCATGGTCACTTCTAATCCGTTTAATGCTTCTAATGTTAGATTTCATTTCATTTTGTAATTTAGTACAAAGCATTTTAAACTTATCAAAAGTTTCGGATTTTTCTCTAAGAAAGTATGTCCATGTAAATCTAGAGAAATCATCAACACATACAAAAATGTATCTCTTTCCACCCAAACTTTCGGTTTGCATGGGACCCATGAGGTCCATGTGGAGAAGCTCAAGAGGCTCCTTGGTGGTGAGATACTTACCCTTTTTGTGCATGCTTTTAGTTTGCTTTCCTTGTTGGCAAGGTCCACAAACACCATTGGCTTTCTTCCCAAGCTTAGGGAGGCCACGCACACACTCGAACTTTCCAAGGGTCCGTAGATCCCTAAAGTTCATGTGGCCAAGTCTTTCATGCCACAACTCAATTTGCTCATCCATGGACACATTGTTTGAGACTATTCTAGCTTCAAGACAATAGCAATTGTCGCTAGATCTCATACCTTTCAATAAGGTTTGTCCATCGGGCTTTAGGATTGAGCAATCATCTTTACAAAACAAGACGGAATATCCTTCATCACTTAGATGTGAAATGCTTATTAAATTGGCTTTCAAGCCATCAACAAATAAAGCATCGGATAAGGAGGGTAATCCGGGAACGGAAATGGTTCCTTTCCCTACAACTTTCTTTTGGATCCATCACCAAAAGTGACATATCCACCTTCCTCCATAACGAGAGTCTCGAAGAAACTCTTGTTTCCCGTCATGTGCCTAGAGCACCCACTATCTAGATACCAAAAATTAGAAGAATTTGCCTTCAAGGCTATTTGAGCAACATGGCAAACAATGTCATTCTTTCTAATCCACCTAGAAACAATCTTAGCTTTCTTAGTGGTCTTTGGTATATGGGCTCTAGATGTCCTAGGATCATGCATAATAATATTATCATTCCTAGGAACATGCATCATGGCTCTTTTCTTTTCTTCTCAATCATGCTTTGTTTTCTACACATTTTAATATATTGAAAGCAATTTGGTCTAATATGACCATCACAACCACAAAAGTGACAAATAGGGATGAAATAAGAAATCATACCTTGCCTTTGTCTTTGTGGATGAAAGGGTTCAATCCTTCTTCGTTGTTGAACCGGTCTTGGTTGCTTCCTAGCTTGAGGTTGCATGATAGGTCTCTTTCCTTTGTGAGCCATTTGAGGAGGAATGTTGGCTTGAGAGACCCTAGGGGGTTGAGCTTGAGGTTTCCTTCTTGGACCCATCTTCACTTGTGCATTAGAGCATTGTCCTACTTCTAATTTCTTTCTAGGAGCTTGCACAAATGAAGTTTCTTCTTTCTTCAAGCTCTTGACAAACACGGTCTTGTTAGAGGTAGAGATCTTCTTGTCATCTTCATACCCAAGACCCCTCTTGTCACATGGACTCTTTCCAACACCAAGCATATGGTCAAGCTTCTTGGTGCTAGAATCCATCCTAGTCATAGAATTTCTAACTTCTTCAAGCTCACTCTTTAGACTTTCTTCATTCCTCCTAGATAAAGCTAACTCCTCTCTTAGCTTATCTTCTATCTTCTTGAATTTTTCCACTTGTTCACCTAAGTGGTCATTATGAGATGCAAGCTCAAGATTTTCTTCTCTCAACATCTTGATCTTTCTTGTGCTCTTGATTGCTAAATCATTAAACTCGGCATGGCATTTAGCAAGCACCTTTTTCTCCACAAAACTACTTATGGAGTTAGATGAGGAATCACTTTCTTCTTCACTTGAGTCATTTTCCTCTTGACTCATTTCCTCTTTCTCACTACCACTTTTGCTCTTATGTGAGGAGGCAAAAGCTAGGAGGTTAGCCATGAGCTCTTCTTCACTTGAAGACTCATCTTCCTCATTGGAGTCATCACTACTCCCACTCCAAGTGGCGGCCATCACTTTGCTCTTCTTCTTATCATTGTGATTAGCACATTCGGGGGCAAAGTGACCAATCCCACCACATTCAAAGCATCGGACCCCTTTCCTTTCGGTCCTCTCTTGTCTAGGCTCAAACTTCTTGAAGGAACTCTTTTTCTTCAAATCTTGTCCTCTTGACCCAAATCCCTTCTTCTTCTTGAACCCCATAACCTTGTTGAACCTTTTCACAAATAAGGCAAGGTCTTCATCCGATTCATGCTTTGCCTCCTTTGCATCCTTAGATGCTTTCAAAGCTATTCCTTTAGACTTCTTAGGAGGAGTAGTGGTGCTAGGAGCCTTCCTAGACTCATATGCAAGGAGACGCCCAATCACCTCACTTGGCTTCATATCCATGTAGCCACTATTTTCTTCTATGGCCGTCACCTTGGATTCAAACCTATCGGGGAGAGATCTCATAATTTTTTGCTTGACTCTCCTATCCGAATACGGGTCTCCGAGTTGATGGCTTTGATTTACAATATCCATCAATTTGATTTCGAAGTCATTGAAGCATTCATCCTCTCCCATCCTAAGTAGCTCAAACTGAGTTTGGAGGACTTGAAGCTTGGACTCCTTCACCACCTCGGTTCCCTCATGTGCAACTAGAAGGATGTCCCATGCCACTTTGGCAATCTGAGTATTCTGAATAAGCTTGTACTGATTCTCATCCATAGCACACATAATGGCATGCATAGCCTTCCTATTCCACTTAGAAGCCTCAAACTCTTGCGCGTTCCATTGCGCCTTAGGCTTCAAAACATCTTGTCCTCCACCATCGGGAGTCATCATAGGGAGATCATATCCGTCTTCCACCGCCATCCATGCACGGTCATGAATTTGGCATATGTAGGATTCCATCTTCCCTTTCCATTGGGAATAGTTCAATCCGGTAAGAAGTGGAGGCCTTGTGCTAGAAGCTCCTTCGTGGCCACCACCATTTCCACCGTTTCCACTCATAGTGTTTATGAATGAATGAAATGAATGCAAATGTATGAATGATCAAAAACCACACAAAATGCAAAACACACCAAAATAAGCAAGGATCACCTATGTATGTCTAGGAACCCGCTCTGATACCAATTGAAACAAATAATAGCATGGTGTGTATAAAGCTATCTAGAGGGGGGTGAATAGATTTTACGCTTTTTACCCAATTTTTCGTGTTAGTCAAAATTACGAAAATGCCCTCAAGATAATATAACCAAGCAATTGTAATATGGTGCGGAAATTAAAACAACACTTGGTTTTTACGTGGAAACCCTCACGGGAAAAACCACGGGCTATGTAAGTAAGCCACACTCGAACCTCGAATCCACTAAATGTGCAAACGATTACAACCTAATCCCGGAAGTAATCACACACCTACCTAATCCCGGTATGAGTGAACCTAGTCCAATTTGCTTGCGTTCTAAGCAACCTAATCCCGGATGCTACACACAAGACTTACTTTCTCTTTGAAGAGAATACAACCCTAAGTGAATATATGTGAATATCCAAAATGCAACATAGAGCAAGGGAAACCCTATATGCTTATCTAAGATGATTAATATGCAATTAAGTATAATCCTAGATATCAAAACTAAATGACATGTCAATTAGTTTAGCTAATCAATATTAAGCACAAAACCTAATATGCAAGCACAATATAAAATCTCAAACATACATCATACTCATCTCAATATTGTATCTAAAGCATACAAAATAACAAACAAGTAATTAATTGAGATTGCTAGATAAGAGAAACACAAAACATGTAAGATATTAGTGAAAAGCTTACCAAGCAAAGTATGATGAAGATTCCATGCTAGATGACATCTAGATGATCTAAGATGATGCTAGATGATGATTGATGATCATGAAAAGTGTTTGAGAATCAAGAATGGAGTTCTTGGAAGTTTTCTTCTCTTTGAAAAATATCCTAAGTATGAATTCTGAATATGAACTCTCTTAATTGACCTAAAGTCAAAGTGGCATATATATAGGGTGCCAAATCAAAGTGTGGTCGTTTAAGTAAGTTTCAAAGAAACGGGCCAATCGGCGGTTTCAATCGGCGGCCAGGCCGCCGTTAATGACCGCCGAATTGAGCTCGTGAAGAACAGAGCATAAACGGCGGTTCATTCGGCGGTTTCGTGACCGCCGATTCCAACCGCCGAAACAGAACAGAGAGATCAAAATCAACCAGGTATGAACGGCGGTTTCTAACGGCGGTTTCATGCCCGCCGTTTCAACCGCCGAATTAGACTGAGAGATAAATCAATCAGGTCTTGAATCGGCGGTTTCTAACGGCGGTCGTGACCGCCGATCTTAACCGCAGAAATGCTTCAGACCAATCTGGACTGCAACGGCGGTTTCATTCGGCGGCCTGGCCGCTGATCATAACCGCCGATCACCTAGATAGGTGAAAACCAAGGAGAAGCCAAGGGCATTCTCCATAGGCGGTCCTCGCGCTAAACCAAGCACATTCTCGTGCATGCACGGACGTTTCCAAAAGTTATCGGGAAACGAATTAACACAACAACAACACACAATAACAAACAATAAAATATAATAAATAAGTGCAAGTGTGAATTGTGACAAATGAAGAGAATGCACACATATGCAATGAATGTTTAGTGTGTGTGTGCAACTAATCTCTTCAAAGAAGAAAAGTAAGCACATAGAAATTTACCTTCGGTGCTTATCAACACAAGGTCTTCAAAAGGGTTTCGAACAACAAGACCGATACTTAGGCTACCCTTACAAAGAACCCCCACATATGGTTTGATCACGAAATAAGCCAATTAAAAACAACGGGAATCCTTACACATGCTTTTAGTTTGCTTTCCTTGTTGGCAAGGTCCACAAACACCATTGGCTTTCTTCCCAAGCTTAGGGAGGCCACGCACACAATTGAACTTTCCAAGGGTCCGTAGATCCCTAAAGTTCATGTGGCCAAGTCTTTCATTCCACAACTCAATTTGCTCATCGATAGACACATGATTAGATACAATACTAGCTTCAAGACAATAACAATTGTCGCTAGATCTCATGCTATTCAACAAGGTTTGTCCATCGGGTTTTAGGATAGAGCAATAATCTTTAGAAAACAAGACGGAATATCCTTCATCACTAAGATGTGAAATGCTTATTAAATTGGCTTTCAAGCCATCAACAAATAAAGCATTGGATAAGGAGGGTAATCCGGGAACGAAAATGGTTCCTTTCCCTACAACATTTCTTTTGGATCCATCACCAAAAGTGACATTTCCACCTTCCTCCATAACAAGAGTCTCGAAGAAACTCTTGTTTCCCGTCATGTGCCTAGAGCACCCACTATCCAAATACCAAAAATTAGAAGAATTTGCCTTCAAGGCTATTTGTGCAACATGGCAAACATTTTTATTCTTTCTAATCCACTTAGCAACAATTTTAGATTTCTTAGTGGTCTTTGGTACATGTGCTCTACTATTCCTAGGATCATGCAAATCAATATTGTTATTCCTAGGAACATGCATCTTGGCTCTATTCTTTCTCTTTTCTATCATGCTTCGTGTTCTACACATTTTAATATATTGAAAGAAATTTGGTCTAATATGACCATCACAACCACAAAAGTGACAAATAGGGATGAAAAAAGGAATCATACCTCGTCTTTGTGCATGTATGGGAGCTTGTCCATGTCTTTGTGGATAAGTGGGTTCAATCCATCTTCGTTGTTGAACCGGTCTAGGTTGCTTCCAAGCTTGAGGTTGCATGATAGGTCTCTTTCCTTTGTGAGCCATTTGTGGAGGAATGTTGGCTTGAGGGACCCTAGGGGGTTGAGCTTGAGGTTGCCTTCTTGGCCCCATCTTTACTTGTGCATTTGAGCATTGTCCTACTTCTAATTTCTTCCTAGGAGCTTGCACCAATGAAGCTTCTTTACTCCCCAAACTCTTAACAAAAATGGTCTTCTTGGAAGTGGAAGTCTCCATATCATCTTTAAACCTGAGACCTCTCTTGTCACTTGGACTCTTTCCAACACCAAGTAAATGATCAAGCTTCTTGGTGCTAGAACCTATCCTAGCCAAGGACCCTTTAACTTCTAAAAGTTCCCTCTTCAAGCCTTCTTCACTTCTCTTGGATAAGTCATTGAACTCGGCATGGTATTTAGCAAGCACCTTTTGCTCCACAAATTTCTTTATGGAATTAGAAGAGGAGTCACTTTCTTCTTCACTAGAGTCAATTTCCTCTTGACTCATTTCCTCTCTCTCACTAGCACTTTTGCTCTTGTGAGATGAGGCAAAAGCTAGGAAGTTAGCCATGAGCTCTTCTTCACTTGAAGACTCATCTTCCTCATTGGAGCCATCACTACTCCCACTCCAAGTGGCGGCCATCACTTTGTCCTTCTTCTTTTCATTGTGATTAGCACATTCGGGGGCAAAGTGACCAATCCCACCACATTCAAAGCATCAGACCCCTTTCTTTTCGGTCCTCTCTTGTCTAGGCTCAAACTTCTTGAAGGAACCTTTTTTCTTCAAGTCTTGTCCTCTTGACCCAAATCCCTTCTTCTTCTTGAACCCCATAACCTTATTAAACCTTTTCACGAATAAGGCAAGGTCTTCATCCGAGTCATGCTTTGCCTCATTTGCATCCTTAGATGCTTTCAAAGCTATTCCTTTAGACTTTTTAGGAGGAGTAGTGGTGCTAGGAGCCTTCCTAGACTCATATGCAAGGAGACATCCAATTACCTCACCTGGCTTCATATCCATGTAGCCACTATTTTCTTCTATGGCCGTCACCTTTGATTTAAACCTATCGGGGAGCGATCTCATAATTTTTTGCTTGACTCTCCTATCCGAATACGGGTCTCCGAGTTGATGGCTTTGATTTACAATGTCCATCAATTTGATTTCGAAATCATTGAAGCATTCATCCTCTCCCATCCTAAGTAGCTCAAATTGAGTTTGGAGGACTTGAAGCTTGGACTCCTTCACCACCTCGGTTCCCTCATGTGCAACTTGAAGGATGTCCCATGCCACTTTTGCAATCTGAGTATTCTGAATAAGCTTGTATTGATTCTCATCCATTGCACACATGATAGCATGCATAACCTTCCTATTCCACTTAGAAGCCTCAAACTCTTGCGCGTTCCATTGCGCCTTAGGCTTCAAAACTTCTTCTCCTCCACCACTGGGAGTCATCTTGGGTAGATCATATCCGTCTTCCACCGCCATCCATGCACAGTCATGAATTTGGCATATGTAGGATTCCATCTTCCCTTTCCATTAGGAATAGTTCAAACCGGTAAGAAGTGGAGGCCTTGTGCTAGAAGCACCTTCGTGGCCACCACCATTTCCACCGTTTCCACTCATAGTGTTTATGAATGAATGAAATGAATGCGAATGAATGAAATGAATGCGAATGAATGAAATGAATGCAAATGTATGAATGATCAAAAATCACACAAAATGCAAAACACACCAAAATAAGCAAAGATCACCTATGTATGTCTAGGAACCCGCTCTGATACCAATTGAAACAAATTATAGCACAGTGTGTATAAAACTATCTAGAGGGGGGGGGGGGGGGGGGGGGGGGGGGTGAATAGATTTTAAGCTTTTTACCCAATTTTTCGTGTTAGTCCAAATTACGAAATTACCCCTAAATAGATAAAGCAATAAATCAAGTATAAAATGCGGAAATTAAATAAGACTTGATTTTTACGTGGAAACCCTCACGAGAAAAACCACAGGCCAGTAAGTAAGCCACACTCGAACCTCAAATCCACTAAATGTGTAAAACAATTACAACCTAATCCCGGAAGTAATCAGACACCTACCTAATCCCGGTATGAGTGAACTTAGTCCAATTTGCTTGCGATCTAAGCAACCTAATCCCGGATGCTACACACAAGACTTACTTTCTCTATGAAGAGAATAACAACCCTAAGTGAATATATGAATATTTAAAATGCAACATAGAGCAAGGGAAACCCTATATGCTTATCTAAGATGATTAATACGCAATTAAAACAATCCTAGATATCAAAACTAAATGACATGTCAAATCAAATAGTTTAGATAATCAAGATTAAGCACAAAACCTAATTAGCTATCACAATACAACTTCTCAAACATACATCATACTAATCTCAAACTTGTATTCAAAGTATATAAAATAACATACAAGTAATTAATTGAGATTGCTTGTTAAGAGAAACACAAAATATGTAAGATATTAGTGAAAAGCTTACCAAGCAAAGTATGATGAAGAATCCATGCAAGATGTCATCTAGATGATCAAGGATGATGCTAGATGATGATTGATGATCATGAAAAAGTGTTTGAGTAATCTAAAAATGAGTTCTTTGGAATTTTTCTTCTCTTTGAAAAATATCCTAAGTATGGAATCTGACTATGAACTCTTGTGATTGACCTAAAGTCAAAGAGGCATATATATAGGGAGCCAAAACAAGGTGTGGTCGTTTTGATAAGTTTGCCTCAATATTGCCTTAGGCGCTGTACGTAGAGCGCCTCTTGTACAGCGCTTCTACAGCGCCCCTACTCTGTTCTCACGGGAAAACAGAGTGGCGCTGTGCGTAGAGCGCTTTGTACAGCGACCCAACAGCGACCGAATTAAATCGATCAGGTCTGAACAGCGCTCAATGTTAGGATTATGCTCAATAGCAAGAGTGTAATGTTGTAATTAACAATCTTTTTCATATTAATAAAGTGATTTCTGGTTTAACAAATCTTATAGCATTTATAGTTTAATATTATAATTGTCAAAGTAAATAATCATAAGGTCTAAAGACTATGAGAAAAGAAGAATTGTTCGTACATCTGGATATGTATGTGGTAGACACAATTCTTTAGTTAGTCTTGAATATTGTTCACAACTTAAGTTAAAGGTTGGGCACCTTTATCTTGTTAAAGTTGTAGAATTCTTTTGCTAGCATTTGAGTGGGATCAAATAAGATATGATGAGTCTAAAATCATCGGAGTGTCATCGAGCAAAAGAATCTAGTGCACTGGGTGCATTGAACTGGAACACAATGAAATACTTTATCTATAACCGTCAGTAGAAAAAAGTCTTTTCATTATCAGGACAATCGGAGAGTCTATCTTAATCCTGAGATAAATGATGGACTTATGGTTGCAAGTGATATCATTTGAGTTATCAATGAGTACGATTATATCGCATAGTCTATCCTCGATAGTTTGGTGATATTCATTTGTTAATCGATAGAGAACATCATTTATAGATATGGACATCGTGGCTCCATTTATTAAATGAGAGTATAATATCATCATATGGATGTTTTAAGGTAATTGGATATTAAATCTCAACGTTGAGTTTTCGATAGTGTCTATTGAAAACATGGCTTCTGGACAAGTCAAAATATCCAAGTTCAAAACGTGGTCATATGAGTAAATATGGTAACTTGGAAAGTTATAGGCGGTCTATGAACTCTTGGCGATTACTGATATTAATCACGAGGATACACTATCTCCAACTTGATTGTCTAGGGTATGAATGAGGAACATCTTCCTTTTCTATCTTTATTTAAGAGTTCAATTTTATCTCTTTAGTGGAATGAGTTAAAATTAATGGATCGGACCTAAGTGAATCATTTGTTGATTGTGATTAGGTTATGTCTATTGAAGCTTAAATTTAGATGGCCCGCCAAGATCCCCAATCCACACGGACTTGCATGGATCACTTGATATATTCTACCGGACCAATTTATGCGTCCATTTAGAATTGCATTTAATATATTAAGAATATAATTTGCACATTATTTAAGTAATGGGCTGCTCAATTATATTTATATATTAATGAATGGCATATGGGCTTGTTTCTTTTAGTAAGAATGGGTCTGGTTCACATGTGGGCTTTTTATTTAAAGTCCAATGGATTAAATGAAATGAGAAAATAATATAAGGCCCTATTTTAGACAAGTGGGGCGGCAAGGGTTAATATATTAGCCTATATATTATTTTGTTTCATTGTTTAATTAAATAAGAATTAATTAATTTAATAATTAATTGTTTAATTAAGAAACAAATCTTTTTTGATTAGGAAATATGATTCCTAGAGTTATACTATTGGTAGTAGTATACTAAAACTAAAAGACTTGTTTGATAAGAAAATAAATAAATAATTTTATTTATTTAATCAAATAAGAAGTATTTTTATTTAGTCAAATAAAAGAATAAAAGATCTATGAGTTGGATTAGGGTTTGAAGTCTTAAACTAGATAGGAATTAGGGTGCAATACAAACTCCTTTTTGGCTTAGGTATTGCGGCAACCCTAGTCCCTTTTAGTGTAGAGATTTCGGCCACCCTAATAAAAAAAGAGAAAAAGAAAATTTGGCCACATATATATGTGGACTTATAGAATTCGGCCACTCTAGGTTTTGGTGGTGATTGATACAATTTTCTTCTTCTTCTCAATTCATAGAGAGCATTAATTTTATTCTACTAAAACATAAATGAGTGAATAGATTATTCTTTGATGGTACACTAATTGCTTGTTCATCAATAAGCTTGTGTGTACAACATCGATTTAGGTTCACGCGAGTTTCGATCATTAGATTGAGAACTCAAAAGTGACCGGAATAATCTTAGTCTTCTTTTGATTGTTTTTGTGACTAACAAAGAAAAAGAAAAGTTTGTTTGTCCATTCTCAGGTTTGCAATTCAAAGAAAATGGAGACCACGCTCCTAGGTGATCCACGTTCGTGCTAGGATTGAAGATCTTGCGGATTACCATCGACGTAAGTCAATCGGATCACGCGACAAAAGGTATTCTTCTTTTGTTAGATAATATATATGTTTAATTGATTAAAGGGTTTAAGGTTCATAAAAATGAAAAATTTTAAAAGCTACTAAATCTATTTTTAGTCTCGCTTCCGCTGCGTGTACTGGTATTTTTCCCTACAATTGGTATCAGAGCCTAGGTTGAACCCTCTTAATTAATTAACGTATATATACGTGGATCTATTTCTTTTTATTGTGATTATGCATGTTTAGAAAGAGATGGCACTCTAGGTATTCGCATATATAATTACATGTGATGTATGGATTTATATATGTTTTATGTGGATTGTTGTTGCTCGATTTTGGTCCTAGATTTTCAATGTAATGTTTGTTTTGGAGTTGTAACAAGAAGGGTGGTCTATCATCGCCATAATTCCTTCTTGGTAGTTGCTAGGTTTTATATATTTTTTTATTATTTTTAGTGCAGTATTTTTTACTGCAGTTTTTATTTATTTTTTTTATGTGCAGTTTTTATTTTGTAAAAATACTGCAGTGAATAAAAAAAAAAAAAATTTAATACTGCAGTATTTTATTATTTATACTGCTGTAATGTATTCGGGTATTGAAGATTCGAAGACACGAAGAAAAACAAAGCAACCGGAACCGAGAACGAGCACCGTGCGCACCCTAGGATTGGATTGGGCTGCGCATGGCAAGCCCATTACATGGTGGGCTGCGCACGGCAGCCTTGTGTGGCCTTATGGGCTGCGCATGGCAGCCCCTTTGTGGGGTTGTGGGCTGTGCACGCCCATAGGTGGAGGCCGAAGGATGAGCGTATGGTTGATGGGCCACTTGAAGATTTTGTATTCCTAAACAATTGTAATTTACTTGTTTTTCTAGGATCGGCCAAAATTGTTGCTATTTAATTTATGCTTAAATATTACAATAGTATGATAACATGACATATAGAATAGGAGTGCCACTCATATATCTTTTTTTTTTTTTGGTAAATAAATAGTATCATAGAAAAAGGAAAGAATGTACAAATACAAGGGGCATACCCCAGGAAACAAAGAAACCAGAGCATTAAGGCCCAAAACAAGCTCAACAAAAAGCTTAAGAACAACAAGCTCATAAACAAGCGCTAAACAAAAGCTTTAACAATGCAAAAAAAAAAAAAAAAAAAACACTAAAGAAAGCAAACAAACAGCCAACGACACAAGTATCATCTAGAGGTTACATTCCAATTCATAGCAATCAGAGGCCAATCCTTCAAATTGATAGAACAAAGCTGGCCACGAATAGTGTCAATAATGGTCCGGGTAACCTCTGCATTAGGCCTTCTAGAGCTCTTAAAAATACGACAATTTCGCTCTCTCCAAATAAAGTAGACAGCCACTGCAAGGCAAAGCTTTTTAGTCACAGTGGAAGGAGATTTCCCTTTCCAATGAATGGAAATCCAATCAATTAAATCATTCCAGCTGAGACCAATCCAAGTACAACCACACTTGTTCAAGAGATGAGTCCAAATGGCTTTGCTATACAAACACTCAAAGAAAAGGTGGGCATGAGTTTCATTTTGAGAATTGCAAAGGACACATGTAGCAATAACTTGAGGATCGTAGCGCTGAACACGGTCCAAGGTAGAAAGCCTACCTTTAATAGCCAACCAAAGGATGAAACCCATCTTTGGAATATTCTGAGGGAACCACACAATATTAAACCAAGGAACAAGAGAGTGATGGGTTCTAAAAGACTCCATAGCAGAAGCAGCAGAATAAATACCATTTGGAGAGGGGAGCCACCGAATAATATCATCTAAAATGGAGTTTGGATTGTAAGAAGGCATACGACTCTTTATTTCAGCAAGATCAATTGACATAGCAACATGCCATCTCCAATTATCACCACGGACAATGGCATTAACCTTTGCATTTATAGGGAGACCAGAATCGTAGATAACACGGGAACTCCATTTCGAACAAATAGGGCCATCAGGGTGCCAATTATCAAACCATAAGGAAGTGTTCAAGCCACTACCAATAACGTGCTGAAATAAAGGACGAACTAAAGGCCTAAGATGAAGAAGCTTTCTCCAATTCCAAGAACAGGTATGAGGAGCTTTCACCTCCCACAAACTTGAACCTTTGAGGTGGTAGGCATTGATCCAAGAAGTCCAAAGATTATTAGTGCCATAAACCAGATTCCAAATGTGCCTAATCATTAGTGCCTTATTCCACAAAGAGAGGTCCTTGATTCCAAGACCACCCTCTTTTTTAGGAATACAAATATCAGACCAAGCAATTTTAGAACCTTTGCTGCTACCCTCAACCCCATTCCATAAAAAGCTACGAATTTTCTGCTCAATAACCTTTAAGACCTTTTTAGGAAGACAAAGATGACTAGCCCAAAACACTTGACTACTGGTTAAGACCGAGATAATAAGTTGAAGACGACCAGCATAAGAAAGGCACCGATTCAACCAAGAAGAAAGTCTACTCGAAACTTTATCAACAAGGGGAGAGCAATCATGCAAATTCAATTTAGAAGAGATAATAGGAATCCCCAAATAACGAATAGGAAGGGAACCGACCGTGTAACCAAAAAGGTTGATGAGCTGCTGACTAATTACATCGGGCACTCCAGAAATGAAAGTGTTGCTCTTAGCATGATTAGCACCAAGACCCGACAACAAGGAGAACTCATCAAGGGCTGATTTGAGAACAAGAGCTGAATGATAGGAACCATGGCAAAGCATAATAAGATCATCAGCAAAGCAAAGGTGAGAAAGCTTAATCTTGTCGCACTTCCAATGATATTTGAAGTTAGGAGAGTCCGCAATATGATTGGCTAAAAGTTTCGAGAGGACCTCCATAGCCATAACAAAGAGATATGGAGACATAGGGTCCCCTTGTCGAAGACCCCTCTTTCCGGAGAAGAAACCAGCAAGCTCACCATTAATAGAGATAGAGAACTTAGGAGTAGTAAGGCAAGCTCTAATCCAATTTATGACTTTCAAAGGAAACTGAAACGCAGCAAGAGTGTCAAGTAAGAAGCCCCAATCAACCATATCAAATGCTTTCATCAAATCCACCTTAAGGGCTAACTTTGGCGTACCGTCATCTTTGTGGTAATTTCTCATTAGCTCTTGGACAAGAAGAATGTTGTCACCAATTCTCCTACCAGCCACAAAAGCTGATTGGGAGGGGCTAATAATACCAGGAAGACAAGGCTTGATTCTATTGGCAATGATCTTAGCAATGATCTTGTAGAGAGTGTTGCAGCAAGAGATTGGTCTAAAGTCTGTCATTTTAGACGGATTAGGGACCTTAGGGACCAAAGTAAGAATCGTAGCATTGAGCTCTTTAAGAAGAAGGCCAGTACGAAAGAATTCTTGAACAGCATTAATAACATCATCACCAACAATGTGCCACGTCTTCTTGAAGAAATGAGCATTAAATCCATCTGGACCAGGAGCCTTATTAGGGTGGAGAGAAAAGCAAACCTCACGAATTTCTTCATTTGTGACCTCTTTACTCATGAAATCAGCTTGATCAGTGGAGATGTGTTTATCAATAACATTTCTCAAAGGACGAGAACCATGTCTGGAAGGCAAAGAGCAACCAAGAATATTTTGGAAGTGACGAACAGCCTCAGATTTTATTTGAGTATCTCCTTCAATCAAGGAACCATCTTCTCCAGTAATAGAGAGGATCTTACTTCTATTGCGTCTTCCATTGATGACTTTGAAAAAATAGGAGGTGTTACGGTCACCAGCCTTAAGCCATTGAACTCTAGATTTTTGCCTCAAAAAATCCTCCTCCGTATGAAGAGCCAAAGTGTAAGAGCTCATAAGCTCCTTCTCTTGCATTCTAAGGCCTTCATTAAGAGGCTGCAGATCAAGAAGACTTTGGCAATCAACAAGAGCAGCCTTGGCCTCAATAGATTTAACCGTCAAATCCCCCACTATATTCTTGTTAAGGGACTTTAAAACCTTCTTTAAATTTCGGAGCTTAGAGCAAAGCTGAAATTGCATATTGCCATGAAAATTCTCCTGCCAACAACTCTCAACCAAAGGAAGAAAGTCTTCCCTTTCCGTAAGAAAATTGAAAATTTTAAAAGGGCAATTCTTCTTATTACCTTGCAATCCGAGCTTAACCAAAGATGGGCTGTGATCCGAGATGCTAGGAGGAAGAAAAATGGCTTCAGAGTGCTCAAACTTGGTCATCCATTCCTTATTAACAAGAACTCTATCCAACTTCTTAGAGATGCAGCCAATTCTTCTCTTATTACACCAAGTGTGGAGAAAACCGGAGAAACGAAGGTCATCAAGATCAGAAACATAAAGACAGTCATTAAACTCTTCCATAGCTGAGGAAATACGTGATGAACCCCCAACTGACTCATTCACCCTCCTAGAGACATTGAAATCGCCAAGAACCATCCAAGGAGTACCTTGCTGATTAGAGCATATACTATGCCAAAGAGCTCTTCTAGAACTATCAACATTAGAACCGTAAACAAAAGAGATATGGAACCTGTCATTACCATCCAAAATATGAGATTGGCAATGTATAATCTGATCAGTTTCAAACAATTTAGTGATATTGAGGATCCTAGGATCCCAACCAATCCAAATTCTACCAAGATCATGACTATTGTAATTGTCAAACATTTCCCAATCCGTGAAAACTGAATTGACTACAAGAGGCTTATGGATCATACTTACTCTTGTCTCAATTAAACAAACTAGACTAAGCTTGTGGTCAAGTATCATCTTCTTAACTTCTAATTGTTTAGGGGTAGCATTCAGACCCCTAATGTTCCAACAAGCTAAATTAATCATTAAGAGGTTGAAGAGATTTCACCTTAGCTTGCAAGCTGTTATCCATTCCTTTCTTTGCGGACCGTTTCTTCTTCTTCTTCTTCTTCTTGGTACTAGAGGACTCTGGAGTGCTAGAAAGCCCAATGATAGGAACCCCATCAATGTTCTTAATCTTTGAGAGCCATAGGGAATGATCCGGAGAGGCTGTGGTAGGAGAGTCATCATCACTACAGTCAACAACACTATCCTTAGAAAGGACACTTTAACCATTCTCATCAAGAGCAGAGAACTTGTTAGAGGTATCAACAACACTCTCCTTAGAGAGGACATTGCATTGATTCTCGATAGGCATGTTGGTAGGACACAATGGAGGCTCAATTTCAGAATGACCAGCGGCAATGACTTCATCAACATTCAAATACGATATGGAAAGAGGAAGAGGCTCCGTATTCGCACTAGGTGAGGGAACAAGGGTTGCATCTCCTCTAGAAAGGTTCCCTGAAGAGTTGGATACATGAGCTGCAGCACCACGATTGATCTTCACCCATTCTTGCTTCACTTTGGAACCACGGTTCTCATCGAATCTGCCTTCCACATGCTTTAGACTTGGGCAGGTTGCAGTAGAATGACCAAACGATTTGCACTCCAGACAAATCTTTGGTCTCCATTGGTATTCAACCAGAATTTCAACACTCTCCCCATTATTGAGCTCATCACAATCGCCCATAAGTAAATCAAAAGAATCAACTAACTTGCTAGTAACATCAATTTCGACACAAATTCTAGCGTACGAAATTCTTTTCATTGATTCAGTTAGGCTATCAGCATAAAGAGGCTTCCCAATAGCACTAGCAATATAGCTTAGCCCCTTTTCAGTCCAATATTCATGAGGAATATTAAAAAACTTGACCCATACTGGAACCTTAGAGCAAGATTCTTTCGTTAAAACAAGCCGAGAGTGCCATTTCTTAAGAATTATCATTCTTCCAGCAAAAAGCCATGGACCAGCCTCAAGAACTGTAGAGCAAGAGTCATCATCTGAGAACTTGAAAAAATAGAACCCTTTTTCATTTGCGAGCACCTCTAGAAGACCATAATTACCCCAAATCTTCTTAGCAATATTGTTAACAAGAGAGAATGGGAGCTTCTTCTCAATAAAATAACCCACCAAGCAGTTCTTCCAAGCTTTAGAGCCATCCTCTGCAACTTCCATGGGTGGGGAGACACACGTTCTATTACCACTTTGTAAGGGCTGGTAGAATTTTAGGTTCATAGGCTTACTCATAATTGGACCATTTTGAGCACCTTTCAGCACATTACTATAAGAAAAAGTGCTTTTTTCGGAAATTATAAGAGGCAATTGACCTGCAACAATGTTAGCATCTTTATTCACCAAAGAATGAGTGATAGAGATACCTTTATTTTGGGAGACCTCCTCAAGTTGGACCATAGGGGAGGAGTCGGGAATAACTTTCCTTTGCTGCCCCCTAGCTGATAAACCTTCAATCTCATGAGACAAACCAGCTTCATTGCAAATAGTATTGGTACCAGGTAAAATATTTTCAATTTGAGGACTCAATCCATCTCCATGGGAAATAGCCTTATTCGAAACCCTACTAGCTTCCAAGAGAGAGGGAAAACCAGCAAAGGAAGATATAGAACAGGGAGGATTCTCCATGATAGAACCAGAGAAACCCTAGAGAAAAAACACAAACCAGAATAGAAAACTTGAAAAGGACGTAACTCAGTGCTGTAAACCCCAAATCACAAAGTTCTTAATTCTAGGTTGCATAGAAAATCATGATCTACAATCTTGAAGAAGGAAATATTAACTGAATCCAAACGGAACAGGGCCAAAATAGCAAAACGGCGCTGAAACCCTAATTTAAAAAAAAAAAAAAACCAGCGCATAGATAATGAGACTGCCGTAACTCTATGAAAACAACGCCAAATCACGAGTTTCTTGATTCAAAGTTGCATGTCATTTCACGTTCTACAACTTTGAAGAAGTACAGAAGATCAGAATCAGAACGGAAGATGTCCGGAATTGCAAAACGGCGCCGAAACCCTAAAACCTAACTCCCAAATGTTAATTAAGCCTTGGTCTTCATGTGGGCTTATCTTGGACTTTACTAATTCGGAATCAGCCCAAGTGTCTTGAATCAGACCATTTAGTGCTGACACAATTCTTTAGTTAGTCTTGAATAATGTTCACAACTTAAGTTAAAGGTTGGGCACCTTTATCTTGTTAAAGTTGTAGAATTCTTATGCTAGCATTTGAGTGGGATCAAATGAGATATGATGAGTCTAAAATCGTCGGAGTGTCTTCAAGCAAAAGAATCTAGTGCACTGGGTGCATTGAACTGGATCATAATGAAAAGCTTTATCTAGAACCGTTGTAAGGATTCCCGTTTTGTTGATTGGCTTATTTCGTGGTCAAACCACATGTTGGGGTTTTGAATATAAGGGTAGTCTAAGTGTTTAATGTTGAAGATCAAAGGCCCTTCCATGACCTCAAGATACAAGCACGCCAAAGGTATAATCTCTTGTGCTTGGTTTTCTTTGAAGAGATTTAGTAGCACACACACACTTAGCATTCTTGCTATGATTGCATACTTACTTATTTTTATGTGCATCTCTTAACATGTCACTTTGCACACTAGCACTTTGGTTGATATATCTTGTTGTGTGTATATGTGCCTTATAATTCATTTCCCGACGTTGTTCGGAAACGTCCGCGCTTGCACTAATGAGTGCTTGGTTTCGCGCGAAGACCGCCTATGGAGAATGCCCTTGGCTTCTCCTTGGTTTTCACCATTGATGGTGATCGGCGGTTATGATCGGCGGCCTGGCCGCCGAATGAAACCGCCGTTTCAGTCCAGTTTGGTCTGAAGCAATTATGCGGTCAAGATCGGTGGTCACGACCGCCGTTCGAAACCGCCGTTCATACCTGATCGATTTTAATCCCTCGGGTTTGATTCGGCGGTTGGATCGGCGGTCGCAAAACCGCCGAATGAAACCGCCGTTAATGCTCTGTTCTTCACGAGCTCAATTCGGCGGTCGTGATCGGCGGTCTGGCCACCGATTGAAACCGCCGAACGGTGCGTTTCAGGGGCAAAATTGTCTTTTCACATGCCCAATTCTTGATGTCTATAAATATCTTATTTTCTCATTCTCTGATCAAGCTTCTTGAGTCATTAGAACCCTAAATATTCAAGAGAGATTTTTGATTAAAAATCAAATCAAGAACTCATCTTTAAACACTCAAAATCAAATCCCTTTTGCATCAAATTTCATATTTGATCTTCTATGCCTTCATAGAATTGATCCATGCATGGTTTTGAATCATCACATCTTATTTGGTATGTTCTTCACTAATTTCATATTACTTTAGTGTTTTTCATATTAATACATCTCTTTAATTACTTGTATGCTTTTGATTATATGCTAGATACAAGTTAGAGATTATTTGTGATGAAAATGATTGAGTGTTGATTGTGATAGCTAATTAGGTTTTTGCTTAATCTTGATTAGCTAAGCTATTTGACATGTCATTTAGCAATTGATATCTAGGGTTGATTAAATTGATTATATCATCATCCTAGATAAGCATCTAAGGTTACCTAGCCTTGTTTGTTATTTGAATATTCATATATATATATTCACATAGGTTGTTTCTCTTCATTGAGAAGTAAGTCTTGAGGCTAAGAGTGCTTAGGCCTCAAGCAAATTGGAATAGGGTTGCTAATAAAGGCCCGCTGGGTAGAAGTGAGGGGTTACATACCGGAGTGTTAGACGAGGTCTACATAGGTTGTAAACTTCATTTCAATTAGTGATTTCGAGTTCCGAGTGTGGCGCACTATACAGCCCGTGGTTTTTCCCAGTGGTTGGGTTTCCACGTATACATCAAGTGTTATTTAAATTCCGCACTATATTACACTTGTATGTATTTTTGACTAGTAGGGGCATTTTCGTAAAATTGACTTGCATGTGAAAATTGGGTAATAATAGTTAAAATCTATTCACCCCCCCTCTAGCTTTATATATTAAACACACCTCGAGTATTTAGTATTCTTTTCAATTGGTATCAGAGCGGGTTCCTAGACATACATAGGTGATCCTAGCTCATTTTTGGTGTGTTTTGCATTTGTGTGATTCTTTGATCATTCATACATTTTGCATTCATTTCATCCATTCATTATACACTATGAGTGGAATCGGTGGTTCAAATGAGGGTGCTTCGAGCGTAAGGCCACCCCTCCTCACTGGCATAAATTACTCCCAATGGAAAGGGAAGATGGAGGCATATGTGTGTCAAATCCATGATAGGGCATAGATGGCCATTAAAGATGGAAATTTGCCTCCTATGATGACTCCCACGGGTGGAGGAGAAGAAGTGCTCAAGCCTAAGGCACAGTGGACACAACCTGAGTTTGAGTTATCCAAGTGGAATCAAAAGGCGTGGCACGCCCTTATATGTGCAGTGGACGAAAATCAGTACAAACTGATTCAGAACACTAAGATAGCCAAGGAGGCATGGGACATCTTAGAGGTTGCAGACGAGGGAACTGAAGTAGTGAAGGACTCCAAACTTCAAGTCCTCCAAACTCAATTTGAGACACTTAGGATTGAGGAGAATGAGTGCTTCAACGACTTCGAGATTAGGTTGATGGACATTGTCAACCAAAGTCATCAACTTGGTGACCCTTACTCGGATAGAAGGATCAAGCAAAAGATAATGAGATCGCTTCCCGAGAGGTTTGAGTCTAAGGTGACGGCTTTAGAAGAAAATAGTGATTTTAAGGACATGAAGCCGAGCGAGGGAATAGGTAGACTTCTCGCCTACGAGTCTAGGAAGGGTCCTAGCTCCACTCCTTCAAAGAAGCAAAAAGGGATTGCTTTGAGAGCTTCCAAGGTTGAGAAGGAGGACAACGATGACTCGGATGAAGACATGTCACTTTTAATGAGAAAATTCAAGAAGTTTATAAAATTCGAGAAGAAGGGTCATGCATCCAAAGGGCAAGAATTGAAGAAAAGGGTTCCTTTCAAGAAGGTTGAGCATAGGCAAGAGAAAAGCGAAAGGAAAGGGATCCAATGCTATGAATGTGGTGGCATAGGTCATATCTCACTAGATTGTGGGAATTTGAAGAACAAGAGAGAAAAAATGATGGCCGCCATTTGGAGTGAAAGTGATGACTCCGAAGAGGGAGATAAGTCATCAAGTGATGATGAGCTTATCAATAACTTCAAGGCATTGGGTGCCACTTGTGAAGAAAATGAAGTTGTTGGTAAGAATCCCGTTGCTAGTGATCCCATAGAAGAGAAAGTCGAAGAAGTAGCTCTAGAGGAGATAGTTGTTGCTTCACATTGGGATATGGCACTTATTGACTCAAGAGATCAAGGTGAAGGTCTTGATGAGGATATTGGATCCATAGGAGAGGAGGAGAGTCTAGAAGATGACACTAGTGGAGATGACTCCTTATCTAACTCTACAAATGGAAATGTAGAGAATATGGATATGCATGACTTTATAGTCAATGTTGAAAGCTCCATGAAGAAGAAAGATAGATTTCTAAGGATTTTAGAGGAAGAAAATCTAGAGCTTACAACATACAATGACCTCCTAAAGAAGCAAGTGGAGAAAATGGATCTTAAGGACAACTTTGAAAGTTTTGAAAGCTCTAAGTTAAAGAATGAAAAAGAGATTCAAAGGTTAAAGGAAGAACTACTTAGGCTTTCAACACAAGTTGATCACTTGAATGATGAAGTGATAAGATCCATGGTGGAAGAAGACAAGCTAAAAGATGAGCTAGCTTTGTCTAAGAGGAATGAAGAGGGTTTGAAGAGAGAGCTTGTTGAAGCCAAAGAGTCATTGACTAGAATGACCACAAGCACCAAGAAACTTGACAACATACTTGGTGTAGGAAAAAGCCCTTGTGACAAAAGAGGTCTTGGATTCGAAGTGAGCAAGGATTGCTCTATTCCTAAGAAGACCGTCTTTGTGAAGAGTTTGGGTAAGATAGAAGCGTCACCGGTGCAAACTCCTAGGAAGAAGTTCGAACTAGGACAATGTTCGAAAAATGCACAAGTGAAGGTGGTGAAAGCAAGACAACCCCAAGCTCAACGGATTAGAGCCTCTCGAGTCAACTCTCCTCAACAAATGACTCACTATGAAAAGAGGCAAAACATGCTACCTCATCCAAGGAGGCAACCCATTCCGGTTCAACCACATAGAAGACATGAACCGACTCAACACCAAAGGAGACATCAAATGCATGATGAGTCTCCAATGACTT
This sequence comes from Acer yangbiense, assembly GCA_008009225.1. Taxonomy (NCBI): domain Eukaryota; kingdom Viridiplantae; phylum Streptophyta; class Magnoliopsida; order Sapindales; family Sapindaceae; genus Acer; species Acer yangbiense. The sequence continues at coordinate 35,677,651 of CM017762.1, forward strand.
CACACGAATATGGTATGAATTCTTACTTTGTACCAACTTGTCATTATTGTGGTGTTTATGGGCATATTAGGCCTAAGTGCTTTAAGTACATTAAGCATTGTAGGATTAATAGCATGATAGAGAAAAAGAGGCTAAGAAAAGCCCACTTGCATGAGCCTAGGAAATCCTTTGTCAATAATCCTAGGTTAGTGAATGACATGCAACCTTTGTCCACTAGGAAGAAAAATGTCATATCTATGTGGATAAGGAAAAATGAACCCGCTTGCTACGAGACTAACAAGTCTCAAAGAGGTTCAACTAAGTCCAATGGACTTGGTAGGTCCATAGGACCTCATGCCCTTCATTAATGAAGGATGATACTAACCCCATATGGGGAACTCAAGCAAAGAGAGCTATTTTTGCATTCTTGTCACTTGCAAAAAATTTGAAAAATCTTATGCTTCTTGGTTGATTGCTTGAGTAAGCTTGGTTGCACATATGTATATATGTTTTCAATTCAATAAGTGTGAACCTTGCTTGTTTACAATCCATGTCATATTTATGTTCAAACATGCATTTTGGACTAGGAGATGTATGTAGGAAGTATGATTTGAATGACCTATAATTATCTCCATGACATGATGATTCTTTTATAACATGCTAATGTCTTATGAAAAGCATGAAATTCATGTACATGCTCAAATGAAAAAGCATGAATTGATAATTGCGTTCTTAAATGCAAAAACTTGTGTGAAAAAAGCTTATGAGACTCAAATGAAAAAGGATCTAGTATCCATTCATCCAAATGTCTCTCTTTCTTTATTGGTTGAACATGTCTACTATCATACGGGTTTCATTCCCGGAAAAATCAAATAGGGTGCAAAGTTGCTCATGACATGTTTAGCTTATAAAGTTGGATATAGTTGTTCTTAAATTGAAATCAATGAAATTTCTATATCCTTGCTTCTCTCATGACAATGGTGAAATTGGTTTGAATTCCTATTAGAAACCTTTGTCATTTGCTTTGCCAAATACCATGGTATTTTGGACTTGAATGCTATATGTCTTGTATCCAAAGCATTTTGTTTCACACATTTATCTAATAAATCTCCTCGTTTCTCTCCGATTAATTGAGATTGCATAAAGTGACTTATATTGATTATGCATATACTAGAATGCTACTATCTCTCTTTGCCTTAAGTGACCCGGTTGGGGACTACTCCTTTGCCTATATCATGACAAAAAGAGGGAGTAGAATGTGGTAAAGGGAGGTACAAATTGTTGTAGCAATTGGTGCACATTGGGGAGAATATATATTGAGGGGGAGTAACCCTTTGAGGGGGAGCATTGCATACATAAAACAACATGATGTTGTGCTTAATACTTTTAAATATGCAAATGCTTGTTTTAATCTCACTTGATTCATCTCACCTTTTCTTGTTTTGGAAAGCTTAGAAACCTTATTTCAGGGAATGATTGCTCTACAAGAGATTGAAGTCTTCAAGTTTTATTTTTATATATCTCTTTGTATCGTAGAAAATCTTCATTGACCCATAGGTTTATTTTGTTGTGAGGAATCAATGTGAGTGGTGGTTTTGTCACGAAATAGCCAAAGGGGGAGATTGTAAGGATTCCTGTTTTGTTGATTGGCTTATTTCGTGGTCAAACCACATGTTGGGGTTTTGAATATAAGGGTAGTCTAAGTGTTTAATGTTGAAGATCAAAGGCCCTTCCATGACCTCAAGATACAAGCACGCCAAAGGTATAATCTCTTGTGCTTGGTTTTCTTTGAAGAGATTTAGTAGCACACACACACTTAGCATTCTTGCTATGATTGCATACTTGCTTATTTTTATGTGCATCTCTTCACATGTCACTTTACACACTAGCACTTTGGTTGATATATCTTGTTGTGTGTATATGTGCCTTATAATTCATTTCCCGACGTTGTTCGGAAACGTCCGCGCTTGCACTAATGAGTGCTTGGTTTCGCGCGAAGACCGTCTATGGAGAATGCCCTTGGCTTCTCCTTGGTTTTCACCATTGTTGGTGATCAGCGGTTATGATCGGCGGCCTGGCCGCCGAATGAAACCGCCGTTTCAGTCCAGTTTGGTCTGAAGCAATTATGCGGTCAAGATCGGTGGTCACGACCGCCGTTCGAAACTGCCGTTCATACCTGATCGATTTTAATCCCTCGGGTTTGATTTGGCGGTTGGATCGGCGGTCGCGAAACCGCCGAATGAAACCGCCGTTAATGCTCTGTTCTTCACGAGCTCAATTCGACGGTCGTGATCGGCGGCCTGGCCACCGATTGAAACCGCCGAACGGTGCGTTTCAGGGGCAAAATTGTCTTTTCACATGCCCAATTCTTGATGTCTATAAATATCTTATTTTCTCATTCTCTGATCAAGCTTCTTGAGTCATTAGAACCCTAAATATTCAAGAGAGATTTTTGATTAAAAATCAAATCAAGAACTCATCTTTAAACACTCAAAATCAAATCCCTTTTGCATCAAATTTCATATTTGATCTTCTATGCCTTCATAGAATTGATCCATGCATGGTTTTGAATCATCACATCTTATTTGGTATGTTCTTCACTAATTTCATATTACTTTAGTGTTTTTCATATTAATACATCTCTTTAATTACTTGTATGCTTTTGATTATATACTAGATACAAGTTAGAGATTATTTGTGATGAAAATGATTGAGTGTTGATTGTGATAGCTAATTAGGTTTTTGCTTAATCTTGATTAGCTAAGCTATTTGACATGTCATTTAGCAATTGATATCTAGGGTTGATTAAATTGATTATATCATCATCCTAGATAAGCATCTAAGGTTACCTAGCCTTGTTTGTTATTTGAATATTCATATATATATATATTCACATAGGTTGTTTCTCTTCATTGAGAAGTAAGTCTTGAGGCTAAGAGTGCTTAGGCCTCAAGCAAATTGGAATAGGGTTGCTAATAAAGGCCTGCTGGGTAGAAGTGAGGGGTTACATACCGGAGTGTTAGACGAGGTCTACATAGGTTGTAAACTTCATTTCAATTAGTGATTTCGAGTTCCGAGTGTGGCGCACTATACAGCCCGTGGTTTTTCCCAGTGGTTGGGTTTCCACGTATACATCAAGTGTTATTTAAATTCCGCACTATATTACACTTGTATGTATTTTTGACTAGTAGGGGCATTTTCGTAAAATTGACTTGCATGTGAAAATTGGGTAATAATAGTTAAAATCTATTCACCCCCCCTCTAGCTTTATATATTAAACACACCTCGAGTATTTAGTATTCTTTTCAATTGGTATCAGAGCGGGTTCCTAGACATACATAGGTGATCCTAGCTCATTTTTGGTGTGTTTTGCATTTGTGTGATTCTTTGATCATTCATACATTTTGCATTCATTTCATCCATTCATTATACACTATGAGTGGAATCGGTGGTTCAAATGAGGGTGCTTCGAGCGTAAGGCCACCCCTCCTCACCGGCATAAAATTGACTTGCATGTGAAAATTGGGTAATAATAGTTAAAATCTATTCACCCCCCCTCTAGCTTTATATATTAAACACACCTCGAGTATTTAGTATTCTTTTCAACCGTCAATAGATAATAGTCTTTTCATTATCAGGACAATCGGAGAGTCTATCTTAATCCTGAGATAAATGATGGACTTATGGTTGCAAGTGATATCATTTGAGTTATCAATGAGTACGATTATATAGCATAGTCTATCCTCGATAGTTTGGTGATATTCGTTTGTTAATCGATAGAGGACTTCATTTATTGTTATGGACATCGTGGCTCCATTTATTAAATGAGAGTATAATATCATCATATGGATGTTTTGAGGTAATTGGATATTAAATCTCAACGTTGAGTTTTCGATAGTGACTATTGAAAACATGGCTTCTGGACAAGTCAAAATATCCAAGTTCAAAACGTGGTCATATGAGTAAATATGGTAACTTGGAGAGTTATAGGCGGTCTATGAACTCTTGGCGATTACTGATATTAATCACGAAGATACACTATCTCCAATATGATTGTCTAGGGTTATGAAAGAGGAACATCTTCCTTTACTATCTTTATTTAAGAGTTCAATTTTAGCTCTTTAGTGGAATGAGTTAAAATTAATGGATCGGACCTAAGTGAATCATTTGTTGATTGTGATTAGGTTGTGTCTATTGAAGCTTAAATTTAGATAGCCCGCCAAGATCCCCAATCCACACGGACTTGCATGGATCACTTGATATATTCTACCGGACCAATTTATGGGTCCATCTAGAATTGCATTTAATATATTAAGAATATAATTTGCACATTATTTATTTAATGGGCTGCTCAATTATATTAATATATTAATAAAAGGCATGTGGGCTTGTTTCTTTTACTAAGAATGGGTCTGGTTCACATGTGGGCTTTTTATTTAAAGTCCAATGGATTAAATGAAATAAGAAAATAATATATGGCCCATTTTATACATGTGGGGCGGCAAGGTTAAAATATTAGCCAAACATATTATTTTGTTTCATTGTTTAATTAAATGAGAATTAATTAATTTATTAATTAATTGTTTAATTAAGAAACAAATCTTTTTCTGATCAGGAAATAAGTTTCCTAGTGGTAGTAGTATACTAAAAGTAAAAGACTTGTTTGATAAGAAAATAAATAATTAAGTTTATTTATTTAATCAAATAAGAAGTCTTTTTATTTAGTTAATAAAAGAATAAAAATACTTATGAGTTGGATTAGGGTTAGAAGTATAAAAGATGATGTGTATTAGGGTGCAACACAAATCCTTTTTATTATGGGATTTGCGGCAACCCTAATGGCATTATAGGAAGATTTCAGCAACCCTAAATGAAAGAGGAAGCAAAATTCGGCCACCCTATATATTTCTTATGATAGGGTTCGGCCACCTCTAATGCTTGGTTGATTCAATTTTCTTCTTCTTCTAAACTCGTAGACAAGTATTTGATTATTCTACTAAGACATAAAAGAGAGAAGAGATTATTCTTTTGATGGTACACTAATTGCTTGTTCATCAATAAGCTTGTGTGTACAACATCGAATTAGGTTCACGCGAGTTTCGATCATTAGATTGAGAACTCAAAAGTGATCGGAATAATTTTTGTATTCTTTTGATTGTTTTAAGACTAACAAAGAAAAAGAAAAGTTTGTTTGTCCATTCTCAGGTTTGCAATTCAAAGAAAAGGGAGACCACGCTCCTAGGTGATTAACGTTCGTGCTAGGATTGAAGATCTTGCGGATTACCATCGACGTAAGTCAATCGGATCACGCAACAAAAGGTATTATACTTTTGTTACTTTATATATGGTTAATTAATTTAAAGGGTTAAGGTTCATAAAAAGGAAAAATTTTAAAACATACTAAAACTATTTTTAGTCTCGCTTCCGCTGCGTGTACTACGGTATTTTTCCCTACAATTGGTATCAGAGCCTGGTTGAACCCTTTTAATTAATTAACGTATATATACGTGAATCTATTTCTTTTTATTGTGATTATGCATGTTTAGAAAGAGATGGCACTCTAGGTATTCGCATATATAATTACATGTGAATGTATGGATTTATATATGTTATTATTTTATTATGTGGATTGTTATTGCTCGATTTTGGTCCTAGATTTTCAATGTAATTTTTGTTATGGAATTGTAACAAGAAGGGTGGTCTATCATCACCATAATTCCTTCTTGGTAGTTGCTATATTTTTTATTGTATTAGATTTATTGTTGCAGTTTTTTTTTATTGTATTATTTTTGGTGCAGTTTTTTTTGTAAAAATGTACTGTAGTGATTAAAAAAAAAACTGCAGTATTTTTATTGTTTAAATAAAATTGTAATACGTTCTAACATCGAAGATTCGAAAACGTGAAGAAAAAGGAAGCAACCGGAACCAAGAACGAGCACCGTGCGCACCCTAGGATTGGATTGGGCTACGCATGGCAAGCCCAAAACATGGTGGGCTGCGCACGGCAGCCCCTTTGTGGGGTTGTGGGGTGTGCACCCTATGGGGGCCAGCCAAGGGATGAGCATATGGTTGATGGCCACTTGAAGATCTTGTATTCCTAAACAATTGTAATTTACTTGCTTTTCTAGGATGGACCAAAATTGTTGCTATTTAATTTTTGCTTAAATATTACAATATTTGTTATTGTATGATAACATGACATATAGAATAGGAGTACCACTCATATATCTCTTTTGGTATGAACATGCATTGAATGATTTAGATATCTAAATTGGCATCTAGATAACTTGGTAAATCATTCTATTGGATTTAATCACACGCCTTAAATAATTGAGTGGGAGAAGGTGTTTTGTAAACACCTATGGCCTCCAAGGTTGGTTGAGCTTTATTATTTATTGGTAATCCCCCCAAGGGGCATCCATGAATGGAATTTAGCAAAATACTTACTTACAAGGATAGACTAGACAATGGACTCAAATGAGATCTACTCCCCAAGGAGGGATTTTCGTGAGAGAAAATTGAGGGTCGATATCTTGGTAACACACTCAATGTAATTTTATTGATATCCTCCCAAGAGTTCTTGTCAATAAAATTGCAAGGCTAAAATTGAAAACGCTGGTTGTTATGTTAACAATTAGGTGGGACCTAGTCTAACTAGTAAATGGTGCGAACTCCCAAAGGAGGCGTAACGTTTATGGGTGTTGGATCACCGTTGAATTTTTATGATTGAGTTATTGAAACAAATTATAGCACGGTGTGTATAAAACTATCTAGAGGGGGGGGGGGGGGGGGGGGGGGGGGGGGGGGGGGGGGGGGTGAATAGATTTTAAGCTTTTTACCCAATTTTTCGTGTTGGTCAAAATTACGAATTTACCCCTAAATAGATAAAGCAAAAAATCAAGTATAAAATGCGGAAATTAAATAAGACTTGATTTTTACGTGGAAACCCTCACGGGAAAAACCATGGGCTAGTAAGTAAGCCACACTCGAACCTCGAATCCACTAAATGTGTAAAACGATTACAACCTAATCCCGGAAGTAATCACACACCTACCTAATCCCGGTATGAGTGAACCTAGTCCAATTTGCTTGCGATCTAAGCAACCTAATCCCGGATGCTACACACAAGACTTACTTTCTCTATGAAGAGAATAACAACCCTAAGTGAATATATGAATATTCAAAATGCAACATAGAGCAAGGGAAACCCTATATGCTTATCTAAGATGATTAATATGCAATTAGAGCAATCCTAGATATCAAAACTAAATGACATGTCAAATCAAATAGTTTAGCTAATCAAGATTAATCACAAAACCTAATTAGCTATCACAATACAACTTCTCAAACATACATCATACTAATCTCAAACTTGTATTCAAAGTATATAAAATAACATACAAGTAATTAAATGAGATTGCTTGTTAAGAGAAACACAAAATATGTAAGATATTAGTGAAAAGCTTACCAAGCAAAGTATGATGAAGAATCCATGCAAGATGTCATCTAGATGATCAAGGAAGATGCTAGATGATGATTGATGATCATGGAAAAGTGTTTGAGTAAACTAAAATTGAGTTCTTTGGAATTTTTCTTCTCTTTGAAAAATCACCTAAGTATGGAATCTGAATATGAACTCTTGTAATTGACCTAAAGTCAAAGAGGCATATATATAGGGGGCCAAAACAAGGTGTGGTCGTTTTGATAAGTTTGCCTCAAAATTGCCTTGGGCACTGTACGTAGAGCGCCTCTTGTACAGCGCCTGTACAGCGCCCCTACTCTGTTCTCACGGGAGAACAGAGCGGCGCTGTACATAGAGAGCTTTGTACAGCGCCTGTACAGCGACCCAACAGCGACCGAATTAAATCGATCAGGTCTGAACAGCGCTCAACAGCACTTCTGTAGAGCACCTTTGGGAGCGCCCAATGCAAAATTGCAATCCTAAGTCTAAGCATGACAATGCAATTGGATATGCAAGATGCAATCAATTTAACATGCAAGAAGAGATGTTAATGAACATTAATGCACAAAAATAAAACACATAACATACAAGTATTAAACATATGCATGAGTTGTGAGTGTGTGCAACTATCTCTTCAAGACAAGTAAGCACAAAGAAATATACCTTCGGTGCTTATCAACACGAGGTCTTCAAAGGGCTTCGAACAATAAACCCGATACCTAGGCTACCCTTACAAAGAACCCCAATATGTGGTTTGTCCACGAAATAAGCCAATCAACAAATGGGAACCTTACAGTTATTTATTTAATTCAAGATAAATATTTAAAAGTGCTTTATCATGATTATTTACTTATATATGTTTTGTTTTATTCAGAAATCATGACCCCATCACTTATGAACATCCTGAAAGATAACACTTTAACTGGAGATAATTATGTCACATGGAAAATGAAAATTGGGTTGTTGCTGCAAAGTGAAAAACATAAGTTTGTTCTAACTACTCCTAAACCATATGCTCCTAATAATGAATCTAGCATAATGCAAAGAGATGAGTATGAGCAGTGGAAGACTTCAGATGATATGGCCAAATGTTATACTATGGCTACTATCTCCGACGTGTTGCAACAGCAGCATGAAGGAATGGAGTCTGCTGCTGATATAATGATGTCTCTATAGGAGATGTTTGCTATGAAGTCCAGGATGATTAAGAGAGAGGCAGTGACTGCTTTTATAAATCTTATGATGAAACCTGAAGAAGCTGTGAAGGATCACATGATGAAAGTCATAGCACATCTCAACATTGCTGAACTGCATGGCGCTGAGATAGATGGTGAGACAAAAATTGATATGGTTGTCAATTCATTGTCAGATTCCTTTGATCAGTTCAAATTGGACTAAACTTTGAACAAAAAGGAATACACCTTACAAGGCCTGATGCAAGATGTTCAAAGTGCTGAAAAGATCCTTGTGAAAAGCAAAGGTCAAGAGATTCATATGGTTGGTAAAGTTGCTACTGTTAAGACCCGTCAGAAGGTCAAGAAATAATAGAAGAAAAAGCAATTTGGGCCTACCAAGAAGGAGACCAAGAAAGTAACCAAGATCAAAGGGAAATGCTTCCTTTGTGGTGAAAAGGGACATTGGAAAAGAAATTGCCCAAAGTCCTAGAATAAGAAGGAAGAAGGTAATGTTAATTATCTTGAATCATGTTTTCTGGCTGATTCTACTTATTCTTGGATCATAGACTCTGGAGCCACTAATCATGTTTGTTATTCCTTGCAGGGGTTCCAAGAAAGGAGAAGGCTGAATAAGAATGAAATCAATTTGCGCTTGGGCAACGGAACGTTAGTGTCTGCAAGTGCAGTGGGAGATATTAGAGTTTATTTGGATTCTAGAAGGCATTTAGATTTGATAGATGTTTATTATGTACCTCAATTCAAGAGGAATTTAATTTCAGTTTCTTGTTTAAATAAATTTGGATATTCGGTTACTTTTAATAAAGTTTTTATTATTAGTAAGAATGACAAAATTATTTGCCAAGGTACATTGGAAAATGGTCTATACTTCTTGCATAGAAATATCTCTCACTCGTTAGACACAGAAATAACGGAACCTAATCATAAAAGAGTAAAATTATCAATAGATGAAACCTACCTATGGAATTTACGCCTAGGTCATATTAACCTTAATAGGATTAAAAGATTGGTATGTGACGGACCTTTAAGTGACTTAAAGGTTGATGATCTACCAACTTGTGAATCTTGTTTGGAAGGTAAAATGACCAAAAGGTCGTTCTCGGCCAAAGGTGCTAGAGCCACTGAATGTTTAGGATTGATACACACTGATGTATGTGGTCCTATGAGCATTCAAGCTAGAGGTGGATATAAGTACTTCATTACCTTCACAGATGATTACTCGAGATTTGGCTATGTGTATCTCATGCGACATAAGTCGGATGCTTTTGACATGTTCAAAGCATTCAAAGCTGAAGTAGAAAATCAGTTTGAGAAATACATAAAAATCTTGAGATCTGATCGTGGTGGAGAATATCTATCTGATGAGTTTCAGCAATATCTTATTGATAATGGGATAGTGATGAGAATCAAGAAGCTTCATCAAAGGATCAATTGCATGTTCCGGTTGGGCCAATTACAAGGGGCCAAGAGGATCAAAGAAGCAATTAATGATGGGCTGATTCTGAGTTGCTGAAGTTCAAGTTCGGCCCAAATCCGAGCTGAACTTCGTGGGCCTCTATAGAGAGCATCTGAAGTCGGATCGTCTATTATAATATGTTTTCGGAAAGCCCAAGACGAGCCCTACAGATGTTATGAAGACTCTGATGTCCGTAAAAGATCGCAACAGGCCCAAAATCGGCCATCTATCTTGTTGCACGAAGACTTGAGCTGAGGAGTCCGAATTTCAGCTTTTTCCTTTTTTAGTTTCGAAAGAATAATGAGCTGATTTGTTTCCTAAATTAAAGGGTTGATTTGTTTCCAAATTTAGCCTTCCAAATAAGGAGCAAGTCAACTAATTGCATGTTTTAATCTTTATTTTCTTTCCAGTTTGTAAGGCAATAATTGCCCATTTTAGTTTCCTGATTGTAAGGCATTAATTGCCGAATATTTTATTTCCTTTATCTTTCTTTCTAGGGTTTAGATATTTTTAGTATTTAAGGGACGTATTGATGTATTATTTGACAGATTAGACTTTGAATAAAATAATATTTTCAGAGAACATTTTCTCTTTGGTTCTTCATTGAACTATGAACTTATCAAGGTTCTACCTTGTGGCGTTCAAACCATGACTTATCACTCACCTTCTTTCTTGTTCTTGAGTGTGGCGTCTACAACCTTCTTGATACCGTTGGTTCTTATCTCCATATAGATAATGGGTCACGGTCCTTTATTTTCTTTGTTTTTATAAACTTGAATTAGAAAACGATCATTCGTTACCATATATTGGTTACGGGTCTCACTACTCTTGGTGAGGTTCATATCAGATAGTTTCTCAATTTTCTGCACCAGGAACACCTCAACAGAATAGGGTGGCAGAAAGGAGAAATAGAACTCTTTTGGATATGGTTAGGTCTATGTTGAGTTATTCAACACTTCCTATTTCTTTTTGGGGATATGCTTTACAAACTACTATATACATTCTAAACGATGTACCATCTAAGTCTGTTCCTCAAACACCGCATGAGTTGTGGACTGGGCGCAAGCCTAGTTTACAACACTTAAGGATATTTGGTTGTCCTGCGCATGTGTTAAAAGGAAAGACAGAAAAGATGGAGTCCCGTTCAGAAACATGTATATTTGTAGGGTATCCAAAAGAAACAAAAGGATATTATTTCTATAGTCCTTCAGATCTTAAAGTATTTGTTTCGACAAATGCTAAATTTCTGGAAAAGGACTATATGAATGATTTTGTGCCTATAAGTAGAATTGTCCTGAATGAGATGTCAGGAGATACAATTCCACGAGAGGTTACACAACCTAACCCAATTGTAAGTTCCAATCCAACACAAGATCAACAACCTACCATTCCTCATCGTAGTGGGAGGGTTAGAACATAACCCGAAAGATACATCGGTCTAGGAGAATCAGTGGAGAATCTTCCGGACGACGATGATCCCCACACGCATAAGGAAGCAATAGAGGATGGCCATTGGCAAAAGGCAATGCAATCAGAGATTGATTCCATGTTTCATAACAAAGTCTGGTCCCTTGTAGACTTGCCTAAAGGGATAAAACACATTGGGTGCAAGTGGGTATACAAGAGGAAAAGAGGTATGGATGGAAAGGTGGAAACCTTTAAAGCTAGATTAGTAGTTAAAGGGTATACACATAAAAAAGGTATCGATTACGAGGAAATCTTCTCTCCTGTGGCCATGCTTAAATCCATTAGGATACTCTTGTCCATTGCAACATCTTTAGATCTAGAGATTTGGCAAATGGACGTCAAGATAGCTTTCCTTAATGGAAGTCTTGACGAAAGCATTTACATGATGCAACCAGAAGGATTCATTGAAAAGGGTCAAATGGAAAAGGTATGCAAGTTGTAGAATTCCATATATGGATTAAAGCAAGCATCCAGATCCTGGAACATAAGGTTTGATCAAGCTGTGAAAGGTTTTGGATTTATTCATAATCTTGACCAACCTTGTGTATACAAGAGGATTAAGGGCGACAAGTTGGTTTTCCTGATTCTTTATGTTGATGATATACTACTCATTGGAAACGATGTAGGTGTATTGACATCAGTAAAAGAATGGTTAGCAAAACAATTTGATATGAAGGACTTAGGAGAAGCAAGTTTTATTCTAGGTATCCAAGTAATAAGGGATAGAAAGAATAAAACGATTGCATTATCCCAAGCTTCATACATAGACAAGATCTTGTCTAGGTTTTCCATGTAGGATTCCAAGAAAGGTATGTTACCTTTCAGACATGGAATCAAGCTTTCTAAGGAACAAGTTCCTAAGAATGAGCATGAAGAGCAATGCAAGAGTAGAGTTCCATATGCCTCGGCAGTTGGAAGTCTCATGTATGCAATGCTCTGTACTAGACCAGATATTTGTTTTGCTGTTGGCATAATTTACCCCTAACTAGATAAAGCAACAAATCAAGTATAAAATGCGGAAATTAAATAAGACTTGATTTTTACGTGGAAACCCTCACGGGAAAAACCACGGGCTAGTAAGTAAGCCACACTCGAACCTCGAATCCACTAAATGTGTAAAACGATTACAACCTAATCCCGGAAGTAATCACACACCTACCTAATCCCGGTATGAGTGAATCTAGTCCAATTTGCTTGCGATCTAAGTAACCTAATCCCGGATGCTACACACAAGACTTACTTTCTCTATGAAGAGAATAACAACCCTAAGTGAATATATGAATATCCAAAATGCAACATAGAGCAAGGGAAACCCTATATGCTTATCTAAGATGATTAATATGCAATTAGAGCAATCCTAGATATCAAAACTAAATGACATGTCAAATCAAATAGTTTAGCTAATCAAGATTAAGCACAAAACCTAATTAGCTATCACAATACAACTTCTCAAACATACATCATACTAATCTCAAACTTGTATTCAAAGTATATAAAATAACATACAAGTAATTAAATGAGATTGCTTGTTAAGAGAAACACAAAATATGTAAGATATTAGTGAAAAGCTTACCAAGCAAAGTATGATGAAGAATCCGTGCAAGATGTCATCTAGATGATCAAGGATGATGCTAGATGATGATTGATGATCATGAAAAAGTGTTTGAGTAAACTAAAAATGAGTTCTTTGGAATTTTTCTTCTCTTTGAAAAATATCCTAAGTATGGAATCTGAATATGAACTCTTGTAATTGATCTAAAGTCAAAGAGGCATATATATAAGGGGCTAAAACAAGGTGTGGTCGTTTTGATAAGTTTGCTTCAATATTGCCTTGGGCGCTGTACGTAGAGCGCCTCTCGTACAGCGCTTGTACAGCGCCCCTACTCTGTTCTCACGGGAAAACAGAGTGGCGCTGTACGTAGAGCGCTTTGTACAGTGCCTGTACAGCGACCGAATTAAATGGATCAGGTCTGAACAGCGCTCAGTGGCGATGTTCGTACAGTGCTTCTGTAGAGTGCTTTTGGGAGCGCCCAATGCAAAAATGCAATCCTAAGTCTAAGCATGACAATGCAATTGGATATGCAAGATGCAATCAAACTAACATGCAAGAAGAGATGTTAATGAACATTAATGCACAAAAGTAAGACACACAACATACAAGTATTAAACATATGCATGAGTTGTGAGTGTATGCAACTATCTCTTCAAGACAAGTAAGCACAAAGAAATATACCTTCGGTGCTTATCAACACGAGATCTTCAAAGGGCTTCGAACAATAAACCCGATACCTAGGCTACCCTTACAGAGAACCCCAATATGTGGTTTGTCCATGAAATGAGCCAATCAACAAATGGGAACCTTACAATATTCACAACTTAAGTTAAAGGTTAGGCATCTTTATCTTGTTAAAGTTGTAGAATTCTTTTGCTAGCATTTGAGTGGGATCAAATGAGATATGATGAGTCTAAAATCATCGGAGTGTCTTCGAGTAAAAGAATCTAGTGCACTGGGTGCATTGAACTGGATCACAATGAAAAGCTTTATCTAGAACCATCAATAGATAATAGTCTTTTCATTATCAGGACAATCGGTGAGTTTATATTAATCCTAAGATAAATGATGGACTTATGGTTGCAAGTGATATCATTTGAGTTATCAATGAGTACGATTATATAGCATAGTCTATCCTCGATAGTTTGGTGATATTCATTTGTTAATCGATAGAGGACTTCATTTATAGATATGGACATCGTGGCTCCATTTATTAAATGAGAGTATAATATCATCATATGGATGTTTTGAGGTAATTGGATATTAAATCTCAATGTTGGGTTTTTAGATAGTAACTATTGAAAACATGGCTTCTGGACAAGTCAAAATATCCAAGTTCAAAACGTGGTCATATGAGTAAATATGGTAACTTGGAGAGTTATAGGCGGTCTATGAACTCTTGGCGATTACTGATATTAATCACGAGGATACACTATCTCCAACATGATTGTCTAGGGTATGAATGAGGAACATCTTCTTATTCTATCTTTATTTACGAGTTCAATTTTAGCTCTTTAGTGGAATGAGTTAAAATTAATGGATCGGACCTAAGTGAATCATTTGTTGATTGTGATTAGGTTATGTCTATTGAAGCTTAAATTTAGATAGCCCGCCAAGATCCCCAATCCACACGGACTTGCATGGATCACTTGATATATTATATCGGACCAATTTATGGGTCCATCTAGAATTGCATTTAATATTTTAAGAATATAATTTGCACATTATTTGTTTAATGGGCTGATCAATTATATTAATATATTAATGAAAGGCATGTGGGCTTGTTTGTTTTAGTAAGAATGGGTCTGGTTCACATGTGGGCTTTTTATTTAAAGTCCAATGGATTAAATAAAATAAGAAAATAATATTTGGCCCATATATATAATGTGGGGCGGCAAGGCTAAATAATTAGTCAAAAATATTATTTTATTTTATTGTTTTATTAAATGAGAATTAATTAATTAATTAATTATTTAATTAATTAAGAAACAAAATCTTTTTTTGATCAGGAAATATATTTCCTAGAGTTATACTATTGGTAGTAGTATACTAAAAGTAAAAGACTTATTTGGTAAGAAAATAAATAATAAGGTTTATTTATTTAATTAAATAGGAAAGTCTTTTATTAAGTCAATAAAAGAATAAAAACACTTATGAGTTGAATTAGGGTTTGGATTCTAAAGTTGATAGGAATTAGGGTAAAGCACAAATCCTTTTTGGTAGAGGATTTTCGGCCAACCCTAATTGCATCACAAGGAGATTTTGGCAACCCTAATTACAATAGAAGTAGAATTCGGCCACCCTATATAAGACACCATATAGGGTTCGGCCACCCCCTCTAGTTTACTGGATCAATTTCTTCTTCTTCTCATACTCATAGAAAAGTGTTTGATTATTCGGCCTAGACAAAAAAAAAAAAAAGAGAAGAGATTATTCTTTTGATAGTACACGAATTGCTTATACATCAATAGACTTGTGTGTACAACATCGAATGAGGTTCACGCGAGTTTCGATCATTAGATTGAGAACTCAAAAGTGACCGGAATAATCTTTGTAGTCTTTTGGTTGTTTTGTGACTAATAATAAGAAAAAGAAAGTTTGTTTATCCATTCTCAGGTACGCAATTCAAAGAAAAGGGAGACCACGCTCCTAGGTGATTCACGTTCGTGCTAGGATTGAAGATCTTGTGGATTACCATCGACGTAAGTCAATCGGATCACGCAACAAAAGGTATTATACTTTTTGTTACTTTATATGTATGTTTAATTAATTTAAAGGGTTAAGGTTCATCAAAGGAAAAATTTTAAAATATACTAAATCTCTTTTTAGTCTCGCTTCCACTGCGTTGACTGTATTTTTCCCTACACTTGATGCCTTGCTTCGCCATATCTACACATAAAAACCTGGTGCTAAAGTAGCCTTAGTTACCTACCAGGACAGTTTGCCAAAGGATCAGGATACTTTATCAGGATACCTGATGCCTTACTTCACCATATCTACACATAAAAACCTGGTGCTAAAGTGGCCTTAGTTGCCTACTAGGATAGTTCTCCAAAGGATCAGGATACCTCGTCAGGATACCTGATGCCTTACTTCGCCATATCTACATATGAAAACTTGGTGCTGAAGTGGCCTTAGTTGCCTACCAGGACAGTGCGCTAAAGGATCAAGATACCTCGACAGGATACTTGATGCCTTACTTCGCCATATCTACACATGAGAACCCAGTGCTAACACGGCCCTAGTGGCCTACCAGGACTGGTCACTAGAGGAATCAGGTTACCTTCACAAGATGCCAGAAAGCTCATCCCACTAGGCATTCATATGAGGAATTTTCCACTTTCTAGAAAGTCTGCTGGGTAGTCAATCAAGATAAGTCCATCATCAAGATCTCCAATGAAAGGTTCATCAAATTTCTAGACTTACAATGTTCAAATCGAGGTACCCAGGCAACCTTGGCTTCCTACCCGGATCGATTTGTTCTGGTCAAGATATTTCCATACTTAATCAAATTTACTTAGCCGAAAATACTACCAACTTATACTAGACCTTACAAGGGGACTATCGTTAAAGAATTGTGTTAATCGAAAATCGTCACTGGGGTGAAATTTCCAATTAACAATTTAAGGAGGACCAGGATCGGGATAGATCTTGGTCGGCGGGGTATCAGATAGTTCGATACCCGTGCTTCCTAAAGATCTACTAAGAATGGTGTGTGATAGTAGTAAGAAAAGAAGGATTTTGATTATGGTAGAATGAACACTCGATTTATTTTTATTCAGAATAACATATAGTAAGATTACAGTCAATCAGTAGCTAAACTATCATTATATGAACAAAGAAGCAAAAAATAAACTTGGTGGGTGATGGCGATGGAGCTTTTCGTGCCTGTCGATAAGTGGAAAAATGTGAGGTAGGGTTTCGGCCTCCTTTTCACTGTATCATGCGATGAATATATAGGTCCGTGTCTTGCCATGCACTCCTAGAATTTCGGTCTAGGGTTTTAGCAATTTACAGAATTTTCCTTGGTGATCCACGAATTCGCCGGGGATTCGATCCTCGAAATCAATGGTTTCCTTTTAGATTTGAAAGAGTTGACTTTGCTTTTGAATGGGACTCTTGAATGGCGGGAATGCATGTAATATTTTGTCTTGAACGATGGCATTTAATGCTTGTCTTCCTTCTCGATTTGCTGTTTAGGGTACCCACTTCTTACTTTAGGCGGGGTCGGTGCACTGGGATTTTGGTGTTAATTTGCTAAGTGTCTGCCACGAGGTTAGTGGGTCAGGATACTTCAAGTACCCCGCCTTCCTCTCGCTATTCTTAAATGATGTTTGGAAATATCGGGGTACCGGGATATCGGGGTACCGGGATACCTGGGGGTAGACAGGCACTAGGATCCCGTGACAATAGTGTCTATGGGGCCTTGTCTTCGAGGTTTCCCTGATGCTTTCTTGGTCCTAGAGGTTTTGGACCTGGCAGGGGTGGGTAGAAGTCCATACCCTAACCTTTCTGTAGGTAGGCACGGTTCTCGAGTACCTCTCCCGTTGTTGCTTTCTACCCCGATTCATCTTTCAAGGCCGGTGGAAAATTCTTCTTTGATCCCTGCCATTTTTGGCGGTTAACAAATTGTTTCCAAAGGGTAATACAAGTATGGATTCCTCCACTGCCAGCCAAGCATGGTTGAAGCGAAGCATTTACAATATTCTAAATAAGTTTTACTTGGGTCACATACAAGCGTTGTGATCCCTGCCATTTTTGGCGGTTAACAAATTGTTTCCAGAGGGTAATACAAGTATGGATTCCTCCACTACCAGCCAAGCAAGGTTGAAGCTAAGCATTTACAATATTCTAAGTAAGTTTTACTTGGGTCACATACAAGCGTACAAGTATCGTCCTATACCGGGACATAAGTTCTACAATTGAGCATATATTGCAAGTAAGTTAATATGATTGCAAAAAGATGGAAATTTTCATTTAATCAATCAGGGTGCCCAATCCTCTTTTCCGAGCTACAAAGAATAAAAAAAAAATGTAAGAATGACAAAAGACAAAATCATGCATCCTGCTGCTTTGGTCCGGCATGTTCTTCCTGGCCAGTCCCATCTACCTCTTCGATCACCTTGGCTCCAATAGCAGCCAGAATTTCTTCAACTCCAGGCACACCTACTCAATAGAAGAATCTGCTACCTTGGTAGGGTGGACAGAATCCTGCCCTAGATTTTCTTAAGCAGAAGAAGGATCTTGAGTCTCCACTTCAACAGTATCTCCTAAACCAGCAGTAGGCTGATGAGAAGACGGATCTGGGATGACGACAGCAGTAGCCTGTGAAATGCCCCCTTGGTTAGGATGAACATCTGAGAGCGCGACATCCTTAGCCATAATCTGGTCTCGGTCCTAACCTAGAGGGGTTTGCAAGTCGAAAGGAGGAGGAAATGCCTTGGCAACCTCATATGAGGCAGTAAAGTATCCATTCATGAAGGAAGAATCCACCCTGGATTCTAAGATACTTACAGAACCCAGCAGAAAACGGTTCTTATCCAAGAGGATAGCCTTTTCTGCCTTGACTGTTTCCCTCTCAGCCCGGCGGCATGTCGACTTGATTGTCTCGGTGTCATAAGCACGCTTCATTCTCTCTAGCTCTACCAAGGCAGCCTGCCTTCCGGATTTAGACTCAAAGGCAGCTTGGACCAAGGAAGTAACATTTTCCTCAACCTGGGCTAGATCGTCTTTGGCCTTTTCCAATTTAGCCTAAAGTGCCAAGTTGGCTTCCTTTAGGGCTGTGACCTGCTACCCCATAACCAAGGCGAACTTAAAGCCCTACAACAAGAAAGGAAGACAGTAAGTATCTTTAAGGGAGATCTATACCAAGCAAACTAGAAGGTCAAGAATCAAACCTCGGCAAGCAGAGAAGCCCCCTTGGTAGCCAAGATATCAGTAGGCAGGGAGGACATCGACTGCAAGCTCCCTCCATTCAAGCTTCAAGATCATTCCAGCGGCCATTGTCACGCGAACCAGAACTTCCAAACTTGCCAAGTCTCAGTGGTTTCATGCCGCTAGGAAGTTCCCGTAGTCCAAAAGGTCAGAACTCACGGCCAACTTCCATTTTTCCACCGCGAGCTTCGCCGACGGGAATGAACCCGCGAGCAAGGGGTTTCGAACCCGCGAAGACGACCAACTTGGAAGATGTTTTCGTCCAAACCTTTCCCAAATCATTTCCCTATACATATACATCCTTTTCTAACCTAAAACACACCTCCCAAATATCCAAAATAGTCTAAAATAGTCTAGAATAGCCTAGTATAGCTTAGAATAGCTTAGTGTAACTTAGATTCTCACCAAGAACACCCACTTCACATTAGTTATTTTATGTAACTAAATATTGATGTTGGGATTTGGTGTACTTGTTATATTATCTATTATATTTGTTTATTGTGTATGTTGAGCTTTAATTCATATATTTGTTGATTGAATTAACAAATTGATTAACATGTAATACAATTTAGACTATACATGAATGATTATTGATGTATGTGTCTTTATTCAAGGTTTTAGACTATCCTAGGTACTTAATAGAAATTAACTAATCGATTGGGTGATTGCACTTGTACACCAATATCCCAACATCCCATCTTTCATTACCACTCTTGCAAGACCATTGCATTAGATGGTAATTAGTTTAGTTAGTTAGTTAGTGTAATTTAGATAAAAGCAATCTTAGTGTGATTTAGTTATAGTTAGTTTATGCCATCTTAGTATAATCTTAGTTTAATTGCTTGCTTGCCATCCTCCACCATTTACTTTTCTTGCATGTAAATATGTTGTAATTAGTGTAATTAGTATATATAATATATAAGACTAGAACCGATAAAGGGTACTGTACCTCCCTGTGGGAACGAACCGTATTTGCCGCTACGCGATCGTAACGATCCGTGCGCTTGTGGATAAACTCACACGCCCCATCATTTACCGACAGATTATAGAATTGTCGCGTTCGTTAGCAGGCCGATCAATGATTTTAGCCCTCATTCCCGTCTCTTTATGCTTGATTCTCGGGCATTTCCCCGTATATAATGTTGTTAAATCGAGCGTTTCAAGTTTATTTAGGCCGCAAGGGCATTTGTGAAGAAGATGAGGAATTTGGTGCAAAAAGGAGCACAAGGTGGCAAAACAGGGCATTTTCACCCTTTTGATGGAAATATGGTCGCTATGGCGACAGGGAGATATAAATGAAGCATAGCTGTCACCATGAGACAAATGGCGACATTGAAGAACACAAGGCGTCGCCACAAGTGTCACCACGGCGACAGAAAGATTATTTTCAAGAGCAAACTATCAGGTGTGGTGTCGCCACAAAGGTTGCCATGGCGACAAAGAGATTTTCCAAAGGAAGTCATGTCGCCCTTTTGGTGTTGCCATGAGACCAAGGGCGACCTCTCCAAGAACAAATGGCGACAACACACAAATTCCTCAGTGTCGCTATTTGAACCATAACGAAAAAGACGAGAATGGCCGCGACAAGTGAATCTCAGATTGCGTAACCGTTTGTCGCCATGATGTCGCCGTGGCAACATAAATAGCGACATCTTGCCACATCAGATTTTCAAGCAGTTATCAGTACGATTCTAAGGGCCACTATAAATATTCTTCTTCCCCAACTTGATATAGAATCCAAGCATTACTTGAGCACGAATTTACATAGATTAGATCTAGTTTTTCTCTTCCATACTTCATCTTTCAACTTCTTCCATTCTCTAAACTTGTACTACCTTTTCCATCCAAAACCTCAGCACCAAATCTTGACTACTTCATCCAACCATTCCTCTCTTCCCATTCTCTACATCTTAATACCTTTGTCACTACCCATTAAACACACACCTATCTAGACACATCCTCTACTACCACTCTTTGCACTAGGAACATTCAAGGAGAGGAAGGAGCAAGCACTAAAGAAGGAGGCCCAAGGGTGATTTCCTTATCTATAACTTCTTTTCTATTTGTTTGTGACTATGTTTAACTAAACCCCTAATCTAAGGGATAGATGTGAGGAACAATTGGTTGTGGGTATTTGCTAAGCTATTTGTAATTGAATCTTTATATGTGTTTGATCGGACCAAAATTGGTATGATTTTGGCCCTCACTTCCTTCTCCTTTTGCTTGATTCTTGGGCAATATCCCATGATTTAATTGTGTAAATTAAGTGTTTTCAGGAATTTATAAAGTTCAAGGGCATTGGTGCAATATTGGTCAATTAAGGGTAAAGGTGTAATTATTGGAGGAAGGATTGAAGTTATTGTGATTTTAGAAGAAGTCAGGGGCTGTCCATAATTTGCCCAGCAAACAACACCACGTGGGAATAGTGATCCTATGCGTTTTGGCTAATGAAGGATAGTGGGCTTCTTAGCGCACCCACACTGATCTCTTTGTGCGCCCAAACAGCAAGCCCAAAGGCATGGCCCAATCACACCAATCTGAAGCCTAAGCACGCTCAAGCCCTAGACTAAGTGCACCCCAAAGAAGCAAGTGGCTTGAGCCTAAACGCGCCCCACCACAATGCTTATTTCATCCCCAATGAAGACAAGAAGCTCACGCAGCCATGGCATCCCAAACCCGAAGTGCGCAGCCACTAGAAATCGCCCATACCAAGCTACCATCGGTCAGTTTTCAGCCCAAAACGAGACAACTTGATCGGTCATCTTCTCGGCCTCCAAACGCGCCCCACCACAATGCTTATTGCACCCCTAATGAAGACAAGAAGCTCACGCAGCCATGGCATCCCAAACCCTAAGTGCGCAGCCGCCGAAAATCGCCCATACCAAGCTACCGTCGGTTGGTTTTCGGCCCAAAACGACGGCATGGTCAATGACAACTTGATTGGTCATCTTCTCGGCCTCCAAACCCACTGGAATCAAGCCACACAATCACGCCTCCATCTCCCCTTGGTCGCCACTTTCCCAAACCACGACCAAACCGCGTAAATCGATGTTACGGTTTGCATTTCGATGTCGCCATGGCGACAGGGAGTTGTTTTTGGCCTTGATTGCATCGCCACAGCAGCACCCTAGGTGTCGCCTTTATAGCTCACATCGACAACCTTCTCTGTTCAAATCTAATTGGTGGGGAAAATTACAAGATGCTCCCCTCTTGAGGACTAAATGGTAATTTGACAAGTCTAGGGGATGTTTTGGTAAATGACCACCCGAGACCTAATTTGAAAACCCTATAAATTCATCACTATTTTCCTCTTTTAGACAACTCTTGATCAATCAAGTCTTGACAACTCTTGTGAATCAAGAAACCTCTTTTCTTCCACCATTCCCTCCATTCTCCTCTCCAATAAACACATAGATTACTCCACCTAAATCACTCATCTCTTTCCATCTTCTCCACCCATTTCCTTGTCACTTTCCATTTTACTCCACCTATCTAAACATATCCTCAACACCCACTCTTTGCACAAGATTCAAGCAAGCAAGCAAGCTCAAGGAAGGATCAAGCTTACAAGAGAGACCCAAGGGTGATTTCTCTACATTTTACTTCCTTTTCTTGTTTGTAATTATGTGTAATTAAACCCCCATTTTAGGGGATGATTTGAGAGACTTTTTGGACATGAGTATTTATTAAAGCTTTGAATATTATGTTTGCATGATTATAGTTTTATTTATTTTTTAATTAGATCTTGCACTTATGTGATTAAATGAGTATTGACACACTTGTTGATTACAATCTGTTGTAGGATTTATTTGTGATAAAATTGATTGAGTTATTGACACACTTGATTGCTTATAGCACATAGTGAATAGGATAGGTTGTTGGTTGGGATATCACCCCGATTGCCTAGGCCATTTGATTGTCACTAACCGATCCCACCTTGACCCCCTCTCCTTAATCGGTTAGGTATTTTGGTGGGAAGTTATTTAGGGTTCGTAGTGACGGCCTAAGCAACACTTTCAAATGAGATTGGTCCTTGATTGTGTAGATAACGCATTAAGGAAGCCATGTATGAATTACTCATAGTCCATTAGCTACTCTATCATTTCCCTAGAATTCCTATTAATTGTTTATCCACTTTCTTATCTAGGTTGTTTGTACTGGATTCCTATCTCCGTTCATATTCTCTTTAATTTCTTGATATTTAATTTGCATGCATTGATTGGTGGTTTCTCAAACCACACACTATCCATCTAACCATGATTTACTTTATTGCACACCAGTTAGACTAACTTAGATTAGATAGCAAATCGATTAATCTAGCCTAATCCATGTGGAACGAATCTTAAGCTTACCGCTTTACTAGTTTTCAAAACTTAAAGTATATTGCGTAAGAATTCATTTATAAACATCTTTTGATAATTCGCAATTTGGTAACGACACAAAAAATGAGTCATCATTGTTCTAATTGACTTTATATTTAGATCCTATTCACTATATGGTTTACATTGTATATCACTAGTAGATCATAATCTTGTGTGGGATAACTTGTTGTGGAACCAATCTTGGATCGACTCCCTTGATTGGTCAAAGAGCATAGTGATTAGGATAGATTAAGTGGTGGGAATACCAACCCCAATAATCTAAACCTTAATTTGTAACTAATTGATCCCACCTTGACCCCCTTTCCTTAATCGGTTAGGCATCTTGGTGGGAAGATGCTTAGAGTTCATAGTGATGACCCAAGCACACCTTAGAAAACAAATGGTTAACATATAAGAGATTGATCATTAAAGAGGCTTTGGTAGCATTATCCATTTCCATTTGCAACTCCATCTATTTCATAGCATCTATCTTATTTATTTAAATCCATACTCTTATCAAGATTGTTAAGTCTTCTATTTGTTTTATCACTTTTGTTTGTTTATTTTACTTGCATTTTTAGTGTTTATGATACCACACACTTATCCATTTACAATGATTTATTTTATTGCACTTGAGATTAGTCAATCAATCTAACACATTACTCCATCTCCCTGTGGAACGAATCTTGCTTACCACTTGCTAAGAATTTATATCTTAAAGAATTTTTAAGTGGCTAAAACATGGTTTTCAAAAGATCAAACTAAAACATCATTTTGTTGAGTACACAAACAACCTCATCATAAGAACAAACATTTCATCTTTGTTTATTGTTCTTTAAGTCCAAGAATTCATTTTTAATGCATAGGATTTGTAGAAATCATTTATTGAATGCATTTATTGTTGAATGATGACATGATTGGGTTTTTATTTTGATAGCTTAATTGATTAGGCCATTTTTGCCTAAAAAGCTAAGTCATAAATATTCTTGTGTGATTTATTGATGACTAGGTTGATAGATTATCTTTTAATCAACTAGTTAAGCTTTTGGATGTTTATGTATGTTTTGAGTAGCAATTAGGTTGTTGGAAATTTTCTACAACTAATTGAGTTCACATGTATGGACATGTTGACATTGTTTGATAGCTAGGATTGTTTTGTGATTGCTAACATCTAGCTAAGTCTTCATGCTTTGCATTTAGACATTGACAACTTGGATTTATTGATTGTCTCATCAAATTCCTAGTTGAACATTTTGTTTGTGGTCTTACACATTATTGCATTTGAGCATTATTGTCATATTCACTTAGACTTTTAATTCTCTTCAATGAGTCAAAGTCTTGTGGCTTCTAGGTGAAGTTGCACAAGCAAGTGAAGTCTTGCAACCAAGGGTTGGTTGGCAAGCATTGCCAAGCACCGCTATAAAAGGCCTGCGGGTAGATTAGGGGGTGCTCACGCCAAAGTAATAGATCGAGGGATATCACTAGGATTGAACCAAGAGTGGCGAGTGGTAGTGTTCATAGCCTGAGGTTATCGTGAGTGATAGTTCGTGTATCGCTTGAGGGTGTAACCGTCTTTTCATATAGTGGATTGTTGTGGCTTAAGTGGCTAGTCCTGTGGTTTTTCCTTGTTGAAGGTTTCCACGTAAAAATCAAGTTTTCTTTAATTTCCGCACATTACACTTGATTTTATTGTATGTTTGAAATGGATGATTATTGAATATTGACTAATCAAGAAAAATTGGTAATTAACTTGATTAAAACCTATTCACCCCCTAGGTATATTTAGACGCACGTATAATTTGTTTCACACTCCATTTTAAATGTTTTTTTTATGAAAAATTTATCCTTAATTATATTTACTAAAGAAGACAAAAGGAAATTTTAGATTCCAACATTATTATTATTATTATTGATCTCTTTTGCGTTTTTTAAACCCTAAAACATTTTTTTTCCCTAATATCATAAGAGCTTGGAGAAGGCAATAGTTGGTTAACTGGAAGAAAGTTCGCTTAAGGAATTAGACTTTATATTCTATTTGTAATTTCTTTGTGTCATCAATTAATCTGTATGCATTGTTCATCTGTATTCTCCCTCCCTCTCTTGTCTATTTGCATTGCCTGACATGCAATTAATTAGTTTTTTCTTTTGGATTGAATATTAAGTTCTTTTACAAAAGTTGTCAAATTGAATCTAATGCATGCACATACTTCAACACGAGTGTGAATGTGTTATACCAATTTAGCGCAATGATGCAGGGACACAAATGTATGTAATGTGTGTGCGTGCGCTTACGCCTTACAAGAGGAAGAAGAATCTCGATACCTTAGAATCCAAATAAGCACATATCCTCTTGAAGACGAACTTTGCATTAGAAGTTGCTTTTCTTCTTTGAAGCTCATCACAACCACGAACTGCCTTAGCAACTAGACATTACAAGACAGAGTGTTTTTATATGGAATCAAGCCAACACAAATCTAAAACCTAATAACAAGGCAACTGAAATGTCACCGAAAAGTCGCAGTCTTCTTTTTCACGGGGTCCATGACGACACAAGGACTGTGAAAACCACTTGTAAGTTCCTCATTTTTGATTGGCTTATTTCAGTGAAAAACCACAATTGGTGTTTAAATTGTAAGGGCAGCTTAGGCGCATAATTGTTGGTGATCAAGCACAACAAAAGCCCTCTTAAGACCTCAATATGATAAGCACTCCAAAGGTAAAATACTTGTGCTTACTTGCATTGAAGAGATCTTAGTGGCACACTGAACACTGAAAGTAATACAATAAGGCTCGGTGTGTATGATATATATATCTAGAGAAGGGGGGGGGGGGGGGGGGGGTGACTAGATTTTAACCATTATTACCAAATTTTCACATGCAAGTCAATTTTACGAAAATGCCCCTACTAATCAAAAATACAAGCAAGTGTAATATAGTGCGGAATTTAAATAACACTTGATGTATACGTGGAAACCCAACCACTGGGAAGAACCACGGGCAGTTTAGTGCGCCACACTCGGACCTCGAAATCCACTAATTGAAATGGACTTTACAACCTATGTAGACCTCGTCTAACACTCCGGTCAATAACCTTCCACCTCTACCACTCGGGCCTTTAAAAGTGGCTCTAGTCCAATTGCTTGAGGCCTAAGCGATCTTAGCCTCAAGACTTAATTCTCTATGAAGAGATTATGCAACCTATATGAATATGTATAAATATTCAAATAACAAACAAGGCTAGGTAACCTTAGATGCTTATCTAGGATGATGATATAATCAATTTAAATCAACCCTAGATATCAATTGCTAAATGACATGTCAAATAGCTTAGCTAATCAAGATTAATCAAAAACCTAATTAGCTATCACAATATAACACTCAATCAATTCATCACAATTAATTCTCTATTCTTGTATTTATCATATGATCAAAAACATACAAGTAAATTAAAAGAGAATAACTTGATAGTAAAAATACTAAAATAAGATGAACTTATTTACCCAAAAAAAATAAGATGAACTTAATCAAAATCTTACCAAGCAAGTTGTGATGATGCAAACCCAATCATGGATGCATTCTATATAGTCATAGAAGATGCAATATGAAATATGATGCAAAAATGATTTGATTTGAGTGTTTAAAGGTGAGTTCTTGATTTGATTTTTTCTTAAAAATCTCTCTTTGAAGTTTAGGGTTCTAAGGACTCAAAGAACTTAATCAAAGAATGAGAAAGTAAGATATTTATAGACATCAAGAATTGGGCATGTGAAAAGACAATTTTGCCCCTAAAACGCACCAATCGGCGGTTTCATTCGGCGGCAGGCCGCCGTTTACAACCGCCGAATTGAACCCGAGAAGAATAGGGGAACAACAGCGGTTTCATTCGATGGTTTCGAAACCACCAATTAAACCGCAGAATGAAACCCGAGAGATGTAAATCGATCAGGTATGAATGGCGGTTTCGAACGGCGATCGGTGGCCGCCAATCGTAACCGCAGAATCACTCCAAACCTTTCTCGACTGAAACGGCGGTTTCAATTCGTCGGCCAGGCCGCCGATCAAACCGTCGATTCACCAGTGATGGTGAATCTAAAGGAGAAGCCAAGAGCATTCTCCGTGGGCGGTCTTCACGTAAAACCAAGCACATTCTAGTGCATGCGCGGACATTTCCGAACACTATCGCGAAATGAATTACTAAGCACATATACACACAACAAGATATCAAACAAAGTGCTAGTGTGTAAGGTGACATGTGAAGAGTATGCACACAAGAACAAGTATGCTAAGTGTGTGTGTGTGCTAACTAAATCTCTTCAAAGAAAACCAAGCATTAGAAATTATACCTTTGGCGTGCTTGTCCCTTGAGGTCTTGAAAGGGCCTTCGAGCATGAAGTTCAATCACCTAAACTACCCTTACACAAACAACCCCAACAAGTGGTTTGTCTATGAAATAAACCAATCAAGATATGGGAATCCTTACAATCTCCCCCTTTGGCTATTTCGTGACAAAACCACCACTCACATTGATTCCTCACAACATAATAGAAACTACGGGTCTACAATGATTTTCTACTTTACAAAGAGATATATAAAAATAATCTTGAAGTTTTCAATCTCAAGTAGAACAATCAATCCCTGAAAGCAAAGTTTCTATACTTTCCAATTCGAGAAAAATGTGAGATTTATCAAGTGAGAGCATAAACAAGCATTTGCATTCTAGAAATTTAAATACAACAAACTACATCATGCAATGTTTGATTAATGCAATGCTCCCCGTCAACGGGTTACTCCCCCTAAATGTATTGTCTCCCCAACATGCACAATTGCTACCACAATTTGTAACTCCCCTTACCAGCATTCTACTCCCCCTTTTTGTCATGATATAGGCAAATGAGTAGTCCCCAACCGGGTCACTTAGCAAAGAGAGATAGTAGCAAACTATATACTTGCATAATCATATAATCCACTTTATGCAACTCAATCAATTTGAGAGAAACAAGGAGATTTATTCAAAATAAATGTGTGAATGAAAACATGCTTTGCATACAAGACATGTAACATTCAAGTCCAAAATACAATGGTATTTGGCAAAGCAAATGACAAAGGTTTCTAATAAGAATTCAAACCAATTTCACCAATGTCATGAGAGAAGCAAGGATATAGAGTTTTCATTGATTTTAATTTATGAGCAACTATATCCATCTTTATAAGTCAAACATGTCATGAGCAACTTTGCACTCTATTTGATTTTTCCGGGAATGAAACCCGTATGATAGTAGACATGTTCAACTAATAAAGAAAGAGAGACAATTTGGAATATAAATTCCTTTGAACGGATACAAGATCCTTTATTCATTTAGAGTCTCATAAGCTTTTTCACACAAGTTTTGCATTTAAAAATTGCAATCATCAATTCATGCTTTTTCATTTGAGCATGTCATTTGAATTTCATGCTTTTCATATGTCATTAGCATGTTATAAAAACAACTCATGCTTTTCAATTTTTAAGCATGTCATTAAGAATCATCATGTCATGGAGATAACTATAGGTCATTCATATCATACTTCCTATGTAAATCTCATAGTCCAAAAATGCATATTTGAACATAAATATGACATGGATTGTAGACAAGCATGGTTCACACTTATTGAATTCAAAACATATATACATATGTGCAACCCAGCTTACTCAAGCAATTAACAAAGAAGCATAAGATTTTTCAAATATTTGCATGCAACAAGTATGCATAAGCTCTCTTTGCTTGAGTTCCCCATATGGGGTCAATCACTATCCTTCATCAATGAAAGTCATAAGGTCCTATAGACCTCCCAAGTCCATTTGACTTGGTTGAACCTATTTGAGACTTGTTAGTCTCGTAGCAAGCGGGTTCATTTTTTCTTATCCACATAGATATGACATTTTTCTTCTTAATGGTCAATGGTTCAAGAGTTCTAGAAATAATAGGATCATGAACATGAATATTTTCCTTCCTATTAGCATGCATTCTAGCTCTTGTCATTCTCTTTTCAATCATGCTTTTGATTCTACATAATTTAATGAAATAAAAGCAATTTGGTCTAATGTGACCATCAATACCACAAAAGTGACATGTAGGGATAAATTTAGAATTCATACCATGTCCTTGTGCATGCATAGGAGCCTTCCCATGACTTTGTGGTTGAGCGGGTTCAAACCTTCTTTGTTGTTGAACCGGTCTAGCTTGCTTCCTTGATCCATTTTGCATGATTGGCCTCTTTCCATTGAGAGTCATTTGTTGAGGAATGTTGACTTGGGAGACTCTAATGCGTTGAGCTTGAGGTTGTCTCCTTGGGGCTTCCTTCACTTGAGCACTTTTTGAACATTGTCCTAGATCAATTTTCTTCCTAGGAGTGTGCACTGGTGAAGTTTCTATCTTGCCCAAACTCTTGACAAAGACGGTCTTGGTTGGAGTAGTGATCTCCTTGCTTTCTTCGTACCCAATACCTCTCTTGTCACAAGGGTTCTTTCCACTACCAAGAATGTGGTCAAGTTTCTTGGTGCTAGTAGTCATCCTAGTCAATGACTCTATAGCTTCATCAAGCTCCCTCTTCAACCCTTCTTCATTCCTCTTAGACACAGCTAGCTCATCTCTTAGCTTATCTTCAATCTTCTTGGATACCTCCACTTGTTTACTTAAGTGGTCATTGTGTGTTGAAAGGTCTAGATTTTCATCCTCTAAAATCTTCAACTTTCTATTGTTCTTCTTCAATGAACTTTCACACTTGACTATAAAGTCATTAACATCCATTTTCTCTACACTTCCATTTGTAGAGTTAGATGAGGAGTCATCTTCACTTGAGTTATCTCCTTCACTCTCCTTCTCACTAATGGAGTCATTTCCCTCATTAAGACCTTCACCTTGGTCTCTTGAGTTAATGAGAGCCATATCCCAATGAGTAGCTACACCTATCACCTCTAGAGCTACTTCTTCATCTTTTTCTTCTATGGGATCACTAGTGAAGTCATTCTTACCAACAACTTTATCTTCTACACAAGTGGCCCCAAATGTCGTGTAGTTGATGGTAAGCTCATCATCACTTGATGACTTGTCTCCCTTTCCGGAGTCATCACTTTCACTCCAAGTGGCGACCATCACTTTTGCCATCTTATTTTTCAAATTCCCACAATCGGGTGAGATGTGTCATATACCGCCACACTCATAGCATTGGACCCCTTTCTTTTCACTCTTCTCTTGCCTAGGCTCAAAACTCTTAAAGGGAGCATTTTTCTTCAAGTCTTGGCCTTTAGATCCAAAGCCCTTCTTCTCGAACTTGACGAATTTCTTGAATCTTCTAAGCAACAATGCCATGTCTTCGTCCGAGTCACCTTTTTCCTCCTTTACAACCCTGGAAGCTTTCAAAGCAATTCCTTTTTGCTTTTTAGGAGGTGAAATGCTAGGAGCCTTCCTAGACTCATAGGCGAGGAGTCTTCCAATTACCTCGCTCGGCTTCATGTCCTTATAAGTGTTATTCTCCTCTAAAGCCATCACTTTTGCTTTAAACCTAGCGGGGAGAGACCTCATAATTTTCTGCTTGACTCTCCTATCCGTATAAGGGTCACTGAGTTGATGGCTTTGATTGACGATATCCATCAACTTGACTTCAAAGTCATTGAAGCATTCGTCCTCCTCCATCTTGAGCAACTCAAATTGCGTTTGAAGGACTTGAATCTTGGAATCCTTAACAACATCGGTTCCTTCATGTGCAACCTCTAGAATATCCCATGCCTCATTGGCTGTCCTAGTGTTCTGAATCAGTTTGTACTGATTTTCATCCACTACACATAGAAGAGCGTGCCAAGCCTTCCTATTCCATTTTGAAGTCTCAAACTCTTCAGTGGACCACTGAGCCTTAGGCTTGAGTACTTCTTCTCCACCACCCATGGGAATCATCTTAGGAGCCACATACCCATCTTCAATTGCCATCCATGCCCTATCATGGATTTGACACAAGTATGCCTCCATCTTGCCTTTCCATGAGGCATAATTCACACCAGTGAGGAGAGGAGGTCGTGTACTTGACGCACCCTCTTGGTTGCCACCGTATCCACTCATTGTATATAATGAATGAATTCAAATGAATGCAAAATGTATGAATGAGCAAAAATCACACAAATGCAAAACACACCAAAAATGAGCTAGGATCACCTAAGTATATCTAGGAACCCACTCTGATACCAATTGAAACAAATTAACGGTGTGTTCGATATATATCTCTAGAGGGGGGGTGAATAGATTTTAACTATTATTACCCAATTTTCGCATGCAAGTCAATTTTACGAAAATGCCCTTACTAGTCAAAAATACAAGCAAGTGTAATATAGTGCGGAATTTAAATAACACTTGATGTATACGTGGAAACTCAACCACTGGGAAAAACCATGGGCTGTTTAGTGCGCCACACTCGGACCTCGAAATCCACTAATTGAAATGGAGTTTACAACCTATGTAGACCTCGTCTAACACTCCGGTCAATAACCTCCCACTTCTACCACTCGGGCCTTTAAAAGTGGTTCTAGTCCAATTGCTTGAGGCCTAAGCGATCTTAGCCTCAAGACTTAATTCTCTATGAAGAGATTATGCAACCTATGTGAATATGTATAAAAATTCAAATAACAAACAAGGCTAGGTAGCCTTAGATGCTTATATAGGATGATGATATAATCAATTTATATCAATTGCTAAATGACATGTCAAATAGCTTAGGTAATCAAGATTAATCAAAAACCTAATTAGCTTTCACAATATAACACTCAATCAATTCATCACAATTAATTCTCTATTCTTGTATTTATCATATGATCAAAAACATACAAGTAAATTAAAAGAGAATAGCTTGAAAGTAAAAATACTAAAATAAGATGAACTTAATCAAAATCTTACCAAGCAAGTTGTGATGATGCAAACCCAATCATGGTGCATTCTATATAGTCATAGAAGGTGCAATATGAAATATGATGCAAAAAGGATTTGATTTGAGTTTTTAAAGGTGAGTTCTTGATTTGATTTTTTCTCAAAAATCTCTCTTTGAAGTTTAGGGTTCTAAGGACTCAAAGAACTTAATCAGAGAATGAGAAAGTAAGATATTTATAAACATCAAGAATTGGGCATGTGAAAAGACAATTTTGCCCCTGAAACGCACCAATTGGCGGTTTCATTCTGCGGCCAGGCCACCGTTTACAACCGCCGAATTGAACTCCAGAAGAACAGGGGAACAACGGCGGTTTCATTCGGCGGTTTCGAAACTGCCGATTAAACCACAGAATCAAACCCGAAAGATGTAAATCGATCAGGTATGAACGGCGGTTTCGAACGGCGGTCGGTGGCCACCGATCGTAACCTCAGATTCACTCCAGACCTTTCTGGACTGAAACGACGGTTTTAATTCGGCGGCCAGGTCACCGATCAAACCGTTGATTCACCAGTGATGGTGAATCTAAAGGAGAAGCCAAGAGCATTCTCCATGGGTGGTCTTCACGCAAAACCAAGCACATCTAGTGCATGCGCGGACGTTTCCGAACACTATCGGGAAACGAATTACTAAGCACAAATACACATAACAAGATATCAAACAAAGTGCTAGTGTGTAAAGTGACATGTGAAGAGTATGCACACAAGAACAAGTATGCTAAGTGTGTGTGTGCTAACTAAAACTCTTCAAAGAAAACCAAGCACTAGAAATTATACCTTTGGTGTGCTTGTCCCTTGAGGTCTTGAAAGGGCCTTCGAGCATGAAGTTCAATCACCTAAACTACCCTTACACAAACAACCCTAACAAGTGGTTTGTCCATGAAATAAGCCAACCAAGATTTGGGAATCCTTACAAACACAATTTTTCTGTCGTTAGGAATTCGCGATTCAAAAGATGTTTAATTTGAAATTCCTATGCAATGTGCTCTATATTTTGAAAACAAGTAAAGCGGTAAGCGAGGGTTCGTTCCACAGGGATT
This sequence comes from Acer yangbiense, assembly GCA_008009225.1. Taxonomy (NCBI): domain Eukaryota; kingdom Viridiplantae; phylum Streptophyta; class Magnoliopsida; order Sapindales; family Sapindaceae; genus Acer; species Acer yangbiense. Next base: position 35,711,043 of record CM017762.1, read on the forward strand.
AGGCTAGATTAATCAATTTGTGATCTAATCTACGTTAGTCTAATCTAGGTGCATAAAACATAAATCATATTTTTGGGTTTTTGATTGGTTAAGATATAATAAACTAGAAAAGTAAATAACAATAATATAAAGAAATTGAATAGATAGAAGAATGGGTTTAACAATTAATATAGAAGTGAGTATGGGTAATGCCTTCAAAGTCTCATTAATGGACAAATCTCATATATGATAACCATTTGTTTTCTAGGTTGTGTTTAGGTTATTACTATGAACACTAAACATCTTCCCACCAAGATGCCTAACCGATTAAGGAATGGGGGTCAATGTGGGATTGGTTGGTTACAAATAAAGGTTTAGACTAGTGTGGTTGATATATCCTCCACTAGTCTAGCCTATTCACTATGTTCTTTAACCAATCAAGGGTGTCAATCCAAGATTAGTTTCACAACTATTTATCCCACACAAGAGTATGATCTACTAGTAATATACAGTGCAAATCATATAATATGTAGAATCTAAATATAAAGTGAATAGAAAACATATAGAGATTCAATTACAAATAGCTTAAGCAATTACCCTCAACCACAAGTTCCTCACATCTATCCCCTAGATTAGGGGTTTAGTTACACATAGTTACAATCTGTAAGGTCTCATTACATTGATTGGCTTATTTCGTGGACAAACCACATTTTAGGGTTTGATATGTAAAGGTAGTTTAGGTGATTGAGGAACAAGCTCAAAGGCCCTTTCAAGACCTCAAGGTGACAAGCACTCCAAAGGTATTTCTCTAGCGCTTATTTTTGTTTGAAGAGATTAGTTGCACACACACACCTAACATACATTGCATATGTGTGCATTCTCTTCACATGTCACATTCCACATTTGCACTTCTTTGTTATATTTTTATGTGTGGATTTGTCCATATATGAGTTCTGAGCGATTCGGAGACTTGTCTATATGTTTCAGATGATTTCTGAGATATTTGGGACATTCCAGGTTTTTATCGGAAACCAAAATTCAATTCCAAGCTTAGAGTGGAAAGTTATGCAATTTTTTATATTCGTGATTGAGTCCGGGTCTATATTCCGAAGACGGAATTGAATTTCGAGTTCTGAGGTTAAAACTGGACTGAAAATCACTCGGAACGGAAGTCGGCTTGGTGTAGCATGAAAGCCACACCAAGAGAGGGTTGGCGTGTGAAGGCCGTGCAGCCCAATGCCAAATCTACCTCTCTGTCCGCGTTGAACTCATGGCACACACACGCCACTCACCTAATTGTTTTTTTTTTTTGTTTTGATTTTTCAAGTTTGTTTGATTGTGTGCTTTAAATTGAATGTGAGCTCGTGTGTGTGTGTTGACTTGTTGCATGAATGGAATTGACATGATTTTTTATTGGACTGCCTGATAACCTCTCACGTGAGCTCATTTACCCAAAAAAAAACCTCTCACGTGAGCTCACCACATAGGATTACTCTCATTTGTCTCTCACATTTCAACATCCAAATGTTGTGCATTTTGATTGTTAAATTATATATATATATATATATATATATATATATATATATATATATATATATATATATGTAAGCTGTGTGTTTTGTGTGTGATAGTATAAATATATATATGTGATAGTATAAATATATATATGTATAAACGGTGCAGTTTTTGTAACCTATTATATATATTATATATATATTTTTTTTTCTCTTCGTGATTTGTGATTTTTATTGAGTTGTGAGAGCAAAAAATATATACACTTTTCAGAGACAAATATTTTCAAGAGAGAAACTCCCAAGAACTCACTTTTATACACTCAAAGCATTTCCTTTGTTCATCAAAGTTCATCTAGGATCATCCATGACCATATAGGATGCATCCATGCATGGTTTTGCATCATCACATCTTCATTGGTATGTTTTTCATTAACTTCATCTAATTTTAGTGTTTTTCATATTAAGACATCTCTTTAAATTACTTGTATGTTTTTAGATCATATGCTTAATACAAGTTAGAGATTATTTGTAATGTATTGATTGAGTGTTGTAATTTAATAGTTATCTAGGTTTTCATAATCTATGTTTAGCTAAGCTTTTTGATATGTCATCTAGCTTTTAATATCTAGGATTGAATTAATTGTGAAAAGAATACGGTGTGTATAAAACTATCTAGAGGGGGGGGGGGGGGGGGGGGGGGGGGGGGGGGGGGGGGGGGGGGGGGGGGGGTGAATAGATTTTAACTATTATTACCCAATTTTCGCATGCAAGTCAATTTTAAGAAAATGCCCCTACTAGCCAAAATTACAAGCAAGTGTAATATAGTGCGGAATTTAAATAACACTTGATGTATACGTGGAAACCCAACCACTGGGAAAAACCATGGGCTGTATAGTGCGCCACACTCGGAACTCGAAATCACTAATTGAAATGAAGTTTACAACCTATGTAGACCTCGTCTAACACTCCGGTCTATAACCCCTCACTTCTATTCAGCGGGCATTTATTAGCAACCCTATTCCAATTTGCTTGAGGCCTAAGCACTCTTAGCCCCAAGACTTACTTCTCAATGAAGAGAAACAACCTAAGTGAATATGTATGAATATTCAAAATGCAAATTAGAGCTAGGTTACTCTATATGCTTATCTAGGATAATGATTTTGCAATTAAAACAATCCTAGATATAAATGGCTAGATGACACGTCAAATAGCTTAGCTAATCAAGATTAAGCACAAAACCTAATTAGCTATCACAATACAACTTCTCAAACATACATCATACTAATCTCAAACTTGTATTCAAAGTATATAAAATAACATACAAGTAATTAAATGAGATTGCTTGTTAAGAGAAACACAAAATATGTAAGATATTAGTGAAAGGCTTACCAAGCAAAGTATGATGAAGAATCCATGCAAGATGACATCTATATGATCAAAGGTGATGCTAGATGATGATTGATGATCATGAAAAAGTGTTTGAGTGATTAAAAAAGAGTTCTTGGAATTTTTCTTCTCTTTGAAAAATATCCTAAGTATGAAATCTGAATATGAACTCTTCTTGTTGACCTAAAGTCAAAGTGGCATATATATAGGAGGCCAAAACAAGGTGTGGTCATTTTGATAAGTTTGCCTCAATATTGCCTTGGGCGCTGTACGTAGAGCGCCTCTTGTACAGCGCTTGTACAGCGCCCCAACTCTGTTCTCACGGGAAAACAGAATGGCTCTGTACGTAGAGCGCTTTGTACAGCGCCTGTACGACGACCCAACAGCGACCGAATTAAATCGATCAGGTCTAAACAGCGCTTAATGGGCGATGTTCGTACAGCACTTCTGTAGAGCGCTTTTGGGAGCGCCCAATGCAAAAATGCGATCCTAAGTCTAAGCATGACAAGGCAATTGGATATGCAAGATGCAATCAAACTAACATGCAAGAAGAGATGTTAATGAACATTAATGCACAAAAATAAGACACACAACATACAAGTATTAAACATATGCATGAGTTGTGAGTGTGTGCAACTATCTCTTCAAGACAAGTAAAGCACATAGAATTTTACCTTTGGTGCTTATCAACCTTGAGGACATGAGAGGGTCTTGAACTTGAATATCCATCATTTAAGCTACCCTTACATACAATCCCCAACACGTGGTTTGTCCACGAAATAAGCCAATCAACAAAACGGGAATCCTTACAATATCCCCCTTTGGCTATTTCGTGACAAAACCACCACTCACATTGATTCCTCACAACAAAATAAACCTATGGGTCAATGATGATTTTCTACAATACAAAGAGATATGTAAAAATAAATCTTGAAGTCTTCAATCTCTTGTAGAACAATCATTCCCTGAAACAAGGTTTCTAAACTTTCCAAAACAAGAAAAGGTGAGATGAATCAAGTGAGATTAAAACAAGCATTTGCATATTAAAAAATTAAGCACAACATCATGCAATGTTTGTGTATGCAATGTTTGTGTATGCAATGCTCCCCCTCAAAGGGTTACTCCCCCTCAATAAATATTCTCCCCAATGTGCACCAATTGCTACAACAATTTGCACCTCCCCTTACCACATCCTACTCCCCCTTTTTGTCATGATATAGGCAAAGGAGTAGTCCCCAACCGGGTCACTCAAGGCAAAGAGAGATAGTAGCATTCTAGTATATGCATAATCAATATAAGTCACTTTATGCAATCTCAATTAATCGGAGAGAAACGAGGATATTTATTAGAATAAAAATGTGTGAATCAAAAATGCTTTGCATACAAGACATATATCATTCAAGTCCAAAATACCATGGTATTTGGCAAAGCAAATGACAAAGGTTTCTAATAGGAATTCAAACCAATTTCACCATTGTTATGAGAGAAGCAAGGATATAGAAATTTCATTGATTTCAATTTAAGAACAACTATATCCAACTTTATAAGCTAAACATGTCATGAGCAACTTTACACCCTATTTGATTTTTCCGGGAATGAAACCCGTATGATAGTAGACATGTTCAACCAATAAAGAAAGAGAGACATTTGGATTGTAAAATCCTTGAATGGATACAAGATCCTTTTTCATTTAAGTCTCATAAGCTTTTTCACACAAGTTTTTGCATTTAAGAACGCAATTATCAATTCATGCTTTTTCATTTGAGCATGTACATGAATTTCATGTTTTTCATAAGACATTAGCATGTTATAAGAGAATCATCATGTCATGGAGATAACTAAAGGTCATTCATATCATACTTCCTATGAAAATCTCCTAGTCCAAAATGCATGTTTGAACATAAATATGACATGGATTGTAAACAAGCAAGGTTCACACTTATTGAATTGAAAACATATATACATATGTGCAACCAAGCTTACTCAAGCAATCAACAAAGAAGCATAAGATTTTTCAAAATTTTTGCAAGTGACAAGAATGCAAAAATAGCTCTCTTTGCTTGAGTTCCCCATATGAGGTTAGTAGCAACCTTCATTGATGAAGGCGATGAGGTCCTATGGACCTACCAAGTCCATTGGACTTAGTTGAACCTATTTGAAACTTGTTAGTCTCGTAGCAAGCGGGTTCATCTTTCCTTATCCACATAGATATGACTTTTTTCTTCTTAGTGGTTAAGGGTTGCATGTCATTCACTAACCTAGGATTATTGACAAAGGATTTCCTAGGCTCATGCAAAAGGGCTTTTCTTAGCTTCTTTTTCTCTATCATGCTATTAATCCTACAATGCTTAATGTACTTAAAGCACTTAGGCCTAATATGCCCATAAACACCACAATAATGACAAGTTGGTACAAAGTAAGAATTCATACCATGTCCTTGTGAAGTCATTGGAGACTCATCATGCATTTGATGTCTCATTTGGTGTTGAGCCGGTTCATGTCTTCTATATGGTTGAACCAGAATGGGTTGCCTCCTTGGATGAGGTAGCATGTTTTGCCTCTTTTCATAGTGAGTCATTTGTTGAGGAGAGTTGACTCGAGAGGCTTTAATCCGTTGAGCTTGGGGTTGTCTTGTTTTCACCACCTTCACTTGTGCATTTTTCAAACATTGTCCTAGTTCTAACTTCTTCCTAGGAGTTTGCACCGGTGACGCTTCTATCTTACCCAAACTCTTCACAAAGACGGTATTCTTAGGAATAGAGCAATCCTTGCTCACTTCAAATCCAAGACCTCTTTTGTCATAAGGGCTTTTTCCTACACCAAGTATGTTGTCAAGCTTCTTGGTGCTTGTGATCATTCTAGTCAATGACTCTTTGGCTTCGACAAGCTCTCTCTTCAAACCCTCTTCATTCCTCTTAGACAAAGCTAGCTCATCTTTTAGCTTGTCTTCTTCCACCATGGATCTTACCACTTCATCATTCAAGTGATCAACTTGTGTTGAAAGCCTAAGTAGTTTTTCCTTTAACCTTTGAATCTCTTTTTCATTCTTTAACTTAGAGCTTTCAAAACTTTCAAAGTTGTCCTTAAGATCCATCTTCTCCACTTGCTTCCTTAAGAGGTCATTGTATGTTGAAAACTCTAGATTCTCTTCCTCTAAAATCCTTAGAAATCTATCTTTCTTCTTCATGGAGCTTTCAACATTGACTATAAAGTCATGCACATCCATATTCTCTACATTTCCATTTGTAGAGTTAGAAAAGGAGTCATCTCCACTAGTGTCATTTTCTAGACTCTCCTCCTCTCCTATGGATCCAATTTCCTCATCAAGACCTTCACCTTGATCTCTTGAGTCAATAAGTGCCATATCCTAATGTGAAGCAACAACTATCTCCTCTATAGCTACTTCTTCGACTTTCTCTTCTATGGGATCACTAGCAACAGAATTCTTACCAACAACTTTATTTTCTTCATTAGTGGCACCCAATGCCTTGAAGTTATTGATAAGCTCATCATCACTTGATGACTTATCTCCCTTGTAAAGTTCCCATTTGTTGATTGGCTCATTTCGTGGACAAACCACATGTTGGGGTTCTTTGTAAGGGTAGCCTAAGTATCGGTCTTATTATTCGAAGCCCTTTGAAGACCTCGTGTTGATAAGCACCGAAGGTAAATTTCTATATGCTTACTTTTCTTTGAAGAGATTAGTTGCACACACTCACTTAACATTCATTGCATATGTGTGCATTCTCTTCACTTGTCACATTTCACACTTGCACTTATTTATTATATTTTGTTATGTGTAACTGTGTCCTGTTGTCGTCTAATTCGTTTCCCGATAGATTGTGCTTGGTTTAACGCGAGGACCGCCTATGGAGAATGCCCTTGGCTTCTCCTTGGTTTTCACCTTTCTAGGTGATTGGCGGTTATGATCAGCGGCCTGGCCGCCGAATGAAACCGCCGTTTCAGTCCAGATTGGTCTGAAGCATTTCTGCGGTTAAGATCGGCGGTCACGACCGCCGTTCGAAACCGCCGTTTCAAGACCTGATTGATTTATCTCTCAGTCTAATTCGACAGTTGAACCGGCGGTCACGAAACCACCGTTCGAAACCGCCGTTCATACTTGATTGATTTTAATCTCTCTGTTTTGATTCGGCGGTTGGGATCGGCGGTCACGAAACCGCCGAATGAACTGCCGTTTATGCTCTGTTCTTCACGAGCTCAATTTGGCGGTCATGATCGGCGGCCTGGCCGCCGATTGAAATCGCCGATCGGCGCGTTTATTTGAAACTTACTTAAACGACCACACTTTGATTTGGCCCCCTATATATATGCCATTCTGTTTTTAGGTCAATTAAGAGAGTTCATATTCAGAATTCATACTTAGGATATTTTTCAAAGAGAAGAAAAATTCCAAGAACTCATTTTTTTATTACTCAAACACTTTTTCATGATCATCAATCATCATCTAGCATCATCCTTGATCTTCTAGATGTCATCTTGCATGGATTCTTCATCATACTTTGCTTGGTAAACTTTTCACTAATATCTTACATATTTTGTGTTTCTCTTAGCTAGCAATCTCAATTAATTACTTGTATGTTATTTTATATACTTTGAATACAAGTTTGAGATTAGTATGATGTATGTTTGAGAAGTTTTTTTTGTGATAGCTAATTAAGTTTTGTGCTTAATCTTGATTAGCTAAACTATTTGACATGTCATTTAGTTTTGATATCTAGGATTGTTCTAATTGCATATTAATCATCTTAGATAAGCATATATAGGGTTTCCCTTGCTCTATGTTGCATTTGGATATTCATATATTCACTTAGGGTTGTATTCTCTTCATAGAGAAAGTAAGTCTTGTGTGTAGCATCCGGGATTAGGTTGCTTAGATCGCAAGCAAATTGGACTAGGTTCACTCATACCGGGATTAGGTAGGTGTGTGATTACTTCCGGGATTAGGTTGTAATCGTTTTACACATTTAGTGGATTTGAGGTTCGAGTGTGGCTTACTTACTAGCCCGTGGTTTTTCCCGTGAGGGTTTCCACGTAAAAATCAAGTGTTATTTAATTTCCGCATATTATACTTGATTTATTGCTTTATCTATTTAGGGGTAATTTCGTAATTTTGACTAACACGAAAAATTGGGTAAAAAGCTTAAAATCTATTCACCCCCCCTTTAGATAGTTTATACACACCGTGCTATAATTTGTTTCAATTGGTATCAGAGCGGGTTCCTAGACATACATAGGTGATCCTTACTTATTTTGGTGTGTTTTGCATTTTGTGTGATTTTTGATCATTCATACATTTGCATTCATTTCATTCATTCATAAACACTATAAGTGGAAACGGTGGAAATGGTGGTGGCCACGAAGGTGCTTCTAGCACAAGGCCTCCACTTCTTACCGGTTTGAATTATTCCCAATGGAAAGGGAAGATGGAATCCTACATATGCCAAATTCATGATCGTGCATGGATGGCGGTGGAAGACGGATATGATCTACCCATGATGACTCCCGGTGGTAGAGGAGAAGAAGTTTTGAAGCCTAAGGCGCAATGGAATGCGCAAGAGTTTGAGGCTTCCAAGTGGAATAGGAAGGCTATGCATGCCATCATGTGTGCAATGGATGAGAATGAATACAAGCTTATTCAGAAATACTCAGATTGCAAAAGTGGCATGGGACATCCTTCAAGTTGCACATGAGGGAACCGAGGTGGTGAAGGAGTCCAAGCTTCAAGTCTTCCAAACTCAATTTGAGCTACTTAGGATGGGAGAGGATGAATGCTTCAATGACTTCGAAATCAAATTGATGGACATTGTAAATCAAAGCCATCAACTCGGAGACCCGTATTCGGATAGGAGAGTCAAGCAAAAAATTATGAGATCTCTCCCCGATAGGTTTGAATCAAAGGTGACGGCCATAGAAGAAAATAGTGGCTACATGGATATGAAGCCAAGTGAGGTGATTGGACGTCTCCTTGCATATGAGTCTAGGAAGGCTCCTAGCACCACTACTACTCATAAGAAGTCTAAAGGAATAGCTTTGAAGGCATCTAAGGATGCAAAGGAGGCAAAGCATGACTCGGATGAAGACCTTGCCTTATTCGTGAAAAGGTTTAATAAGGTTATGGGGTTCAAGAAGAAGAAGGGATTTGGGTCAAGAGGACAAGACTTGAAGAAAAAAGGTTCCTTCAAGAAGTTTGAGCCTAGACAAGAGAGAACCGAAAGGAAAGGGGTCCGATGCTTTGAATGTGGTGGGATTGGTCACTTTGCCCTCGAATGTGCTAATCACAATGAAAAGAAGAAGAGCAAAGTGATGGCCGCCACTTGGAGTGGGAGTAGTGATGACTCCAATGAGGGAGATGAGTCTTCAAGTGAAGAAGAGCTCATGGCTAATCTCCTAGCTTTTGCCTCCTCACATAAGAGCAAAAGTGGTAGTGAGAAAGAGGAAATGAGTCAAGAGGAAAATGACTCAAGTGAAGTAGAAAGTGACTCCTCTTCTATTTCCATAAAGAAATTTGTGGAGCAAAAGGTGCTTGCTAAATACCATGCCGAGTTCAATGATTTAGCAATTAAAAGCACAAGAAAGATTGAGAGGTTGAGAGAAGAGAACCTTGAACTTTCGGCTCACAATGACCACTTAAGTGAACAAGTGGAAAGGTTAAAGAGGAGAGAGGATAAGTTAATTGAGGAATTAGACTTATCCAAGAGAAGTGAAGAAGGCTTGAAGAGGGAACTTGTAGAAGTTAAAGGGTCCTTGGCTAGGATAGATTCTAGCACCAAGAAGCTTGACCATATGCTTGGTGTTGGAAAGAGTCCATGTGACAAGAGGGGTCTTGGGTATGAAGATGACAAGAAGATCTCTACCTCTAACAAGACCGTGTTTGTCAAGAGCTTGAAGAAAGAAGAAACTTCATTTGTGCAAGCTCCTAGGAAGAAATTAGAAGTAGGACAATGCTCTAATGCACAAGTGAAGATGGGGCCAAGAAGGCAACCTCAAGCTCAACCCCCAGGGTCCCTCAAGCCAACATTCCTCAACAATTGGCTCACAAAGGAAAGAGACCAATCATGCAACCTCAGGCTTGGAAGCAACCTACACTGGTTCAACAACAAAGATGGATTGAACCCACTTATCCACAAAGACATGGACGAGCTCCCATACGTGCACAAAGACAAGGTATGATTCCTTTTTTCATCCCTATTTGTCACTTTTGTGGTTGTGATGGTCATATTAGACCAAATTGCTTTCAATATATTAAAATGTGTAGAACACGAAGCATGATTGAAAAGAGAAAGAATAGAGCCAAGATGCATGTTCCTAGGAATGATAATTTTATTTTGCATGATCCTAGAAAATCTAGAGCCTATGTACCAAAGACCACTAAGAAAGCTAAAATTGTTGCTAAGTGGATTAGAAAGAATGAAAATGTTTGCCATGTTGCACAAATAGCCTTGAAGGCAAATTCTTCTAATTTTTGGTATTTGGATAGTGGGTGCTCTAGGCACATGACGGGAAACAAGAGTTTCTTCGAGACTCTTGTTATGGAGGAAGGTGGAAATGTCACTTTTGGTGATGGATCCAAAAGAAATGTTGTAGGGAAAGGAACCATTTCCGTTCCCGGATTACCCTCCTTATCCAATGCTTTATTTGTTGATGGCTTGAAAGCCAATTTAATAAGCATTTCACATCTTAGTGATGAAGGATATTCCGTCTTGTTTTCTAAAGATTATTGCTCTATCCTAAAACCCGATGAACAAACCTTGTTGAAGGGCATGAGATCTAGCGACAATTGTTATTGTCTTGAAGCTAGTATTGTATCTAATCATGTGTTCATGGATGAGCAAATTGAGTTGTGGCATGAAAGACTTGGCCACATGAACTTTAGGGATCTACGGACCCTTGGAAAGTTCAATTGTGTGCGTGGCCTCCCTAAGCTTGGGAAGAAAGCCAATGGTGTTTGTGGACCTTGCCAACAAGGAAAGCAAACTAAAAGCATGCACAAAAAGGGTAAGTATCTCACCACCAAGGAGCCTCTTGAGCTTCTCCACATGGACCTCATGGGTCCTATGCAAACCGAAAGTTTGGGTGGAAAGAGATACATTTTTGTATGTGTTGATGATTTCTCTAGGTTCACATGGACATACTTTCTTAGAGAAAAATCCGAAACTTTTGATAAGTTTAAAATGCTTTGTAATAAAATACAAAATGAAATGAATTCTAATATTAAAAGCATAAAACGGATTAGAAGTGACCATGGGAGGGAATTTGAGAATGCTACTTTTGAAACCTTTTGTAATGGTTTGGGCATCTCCCATGAGTTTTCGGCTCCTAGGACACCTCAACAAAATGGAGTTGTTGAGAGGAAAAATAGGGTCCTTCAAGAGATGGCCCGTGTGATGTTGCTTAGCAACAATGTCCCTAGGAACCTATGGGCCGAAGCCATCAATACGGCTTGCTATATAGGAAATAGAGTTTTCCTAAGGCTCGGTACTAGAAACACCTCCTATGAGTTATGGAAAGGCAAGAGGCCAAATGTTAGCTACTTCCACACTTTTGGAAGCAAATGCTACATTTTGAATGACCGTGATCAACTGGCAAATTCAATGCTAAGAGTGATGAGGGTATTTTTATTGGCTATGCCTTGAATAGTAGAGCCTTTAGAGTTTTCAATTTAAAAACTCTAAGTGTTATGGAATCATCCAATGTCGTATTTGATGATACTAGGCTCAAGTCAAATGATCATGAGGAGGAGGTTATTTTTAGTGATGACTCTCCTTTGGAGAGGGTTGTGGTGACTCCCAATGTTGGGACATCTAATGAAAATGATGAAGTCACACAACCCACTACTAGAGTCCCTCTCTTAGACTCTAATGAACCCGCTCCATGGGTTAGAAGACTCCATAACAAAGAGGATGTTATTGGAGATGTTAATGAGGGTGTTAGGACTAGACGTCAACTTGCTAATCTTATTAGCTACACATGCTACACCTCTCAAATTGAACCCAAAAAGGTTGAAGAAGCCTTAAATGATGAATTTTGGGTTCTTGCCATGCAAGAAGAGCTAAACCAATTCGAAAGGAATGAGGTTTGGACTCTAGTTCCTAGGCCTAAGACCACTAATGTCATAGGCACTAAATTGATATTTAGGAACAAATCCGATGAGGATGGCAACATAGTGCGGAACAAGGCTAGACTTGTAGCACAAGGGTACTCTCAAATTGAGGGTATCGACTTTGAGGAGACATTTGCTCATGTTGCCCGTTTAGAGTCTATTAGGCTTCTCTTGTCCATTTCTTGTGTGCACAAGTTCAAATTGCACCAAATGGATGTCAAGAGTGCCTTCCTCAATGGCTTCTTGCAAGAGGAAGTGTTTGTTGAACAACCCAAGGGGTTTGTGGATGCTCACCACCCCAACCATGTCTATCGCCTCAAGAAGGCACTATATGGGTTGAAACAAGCACCGAGGGCTTGGTATTAGCGCCTCACTCAATTTCTTGTTGACAATAACTACACAAGAGGTAGTGTTGACAAGACACTATTCATCAACAGAGACAATGATGAGCTTTTCATAGCTCAAATATATGTCGATGACATAGTGTTTGGCTCTACCAACAACACCAAGGTCCAACAATTTGTTGATGTTATGTCTCATGAATTTGAGATGAGTCTTGTTGGTGAGCTTAATTACTTCCTAGGTTTGCAAATTAGGCAACTAGATAATGGGATTTTCATAACCCAAGCCAAATATGCCAAAAACCTTGTGAAGAAATTTGGTCTTGAAAAAGCCAAACATTGTGACACTCCTATGAGCACCACTTTGAAGCTAAGCAAGGATGCTAGCGGTAAAAGTGTGGACCAAACCTTATATCGTAGGCCCGATATATCATTTAGTGTAGGAGTTTGTGCTAGGTACCAATCCGATCCCAATGAGTCCCATCTCTCTTCGGTTAACAGAGTCATTCGCTTTGTGAATGGGACTTCCAACTATGGGATTTGGTACTCATTTGACACTAATCCTAGTCTTGTAGGATATAGTGATGCGGATTGGGCAGGAAATTGTGATGATAGGAAGAGCACATCGGGCGGTTGCTTCTTTCTAGGCAACAACTTGGTGTCTTGGTTTTGCAAGAAGCAAAACTCGATTTCCTTGTCCACGGCGGAAGCCGAGTACATAGCCGCGGGGAGTGGATGCACTCAACTTATATGGATGAAGCAAATGCTAGTAGATTACGGATTCAACCAAGGTACTCTCACTCTCTTTTGTGATAACATGAGTGCCATTAATATTTCCAAGAATCCGGTGCAACATTCTAGAACTAAGAATATTGACATCTGCCATCACTTCATTAGAGAGCTTGTTGAAAATAAATGCATAGTACTTGAATATGTAGGTACTAATGATCAACTTGCGGACCTATTTACTAAACCCTTAGATGCTACTCGATTTAAAATTCTTAGTAGATCTATTGGGATATGTCTTGTGGAGTGATGTTCTATGATTGACCCCATATGGGGAACTCAAGCAAAGGGAGCTAGTTTGCATTCTTGTCACTTGTAAAAAATTTGAAATATCTTATGCCTCTTCTTTTAATTGCTTGAGTAAGCTTGGTTGCACATATGTATATATGTTTTCATTTCAATAAGTGTGAACCTTGCTTGTTTACAATCCATGTCATATTTATGTTCAAACATGCATTTTTGGACTAGGAGATGTATATAGGAATTATGATTTGAATGACCTATGATTATCTCCATGACATGATGATTCTTTAATAACATGCTAATGTCAAATGAAAAAGCATGAAATTCATATAACATGCTCACATGAAAAGCATGAATTGATGATTGCATACTCTTAAAATGCAAAACCTTGTGTGAAAGCTAATGAGACTCAAAATGAATAAAGGATCTTGTATCCGTTCAAAGGAATTTATATTCCAAATGTCTCTTTTTCTTTATTGGTTGAACATGGCTACTATCATACGGATATCTTATCCGGAAAAATCAAAAAGGGTGTAAAGTTGCTCATGCCATGTTTCGCTTATAAAGTTGGATATAGTTGCTCTTATATTGAAATCAATGTATTCTATATCCTTGCTTTACTCATGACTTTGGTGAAATTGGTTTGAATTCCTATTAGAAACCTTTGTCATTTGCTTTACCAAATACCATTGTATTTTGGACTTGAATGCTACATGTCTTGTATGCAAAGCATGTTTGATTCACACATTTTCTCTCAAATAAATCTCCTTGTTTCGCTCCGATTAATTGAGATGCATAAAGTGACTTATATTAATTATGCAAATCTTGCATGCTACTATCTCTCGTTACTATGAGTGACCCGGTTGGGGACTACTCCTTTGCCTATATCATGACAAAAAGGGGGAGTAGTATATGGTAAGGGGAGATGCAAATTGGTGTTGCAATTGTGCACATTGGGGAGATAACACATTGAGGGGGAGTAACCCTTTGAGGGGGAGCATTGCATTTATCATACATTGCATATATTTTGTAATGTTGTGCCTAAATTCTAAAAATGCAAATGCTTGTTTTGATATCACTTGATTAATCTCACATTTCACTTGTATTGGGAAACATAGAAATCTTATTTACAGGGCGTGATTATTCTACAAGAGATTGAAGACTTGAAGTTTTATTTTCTTATCTCTTTGTGTTGTAGAATATCATAGTTGTCCCGTAGTTTCTATTTCTTTGTGAGGAAACAATGTGAGTGGTGGTTTTGTCACGAAATAGCCAAAGGGGGAGATTGTAAGGTTCCCATTTGTTGATTGGCTCATTTCGTGGACAAACCACATGTTAGGGTTCTTGGTAAGGGTAGTATAAGTATCGGTCTTATTGTTCGAAGCCCTTTGAAGACCTCGTGTTGATAAGCACTGAAGGTAAATTTCTATGTGCTTACTTTTCTTTGAAGAGATTAGTTGCACACACTCACTTAACATTCATTGCATATGTGTGCATTCTCTTCACTTGTCACATTTCACACTTGCACTTATTTATTATATTTTGTTGTGTGTAATTGTGTCCTGTTGTCGTGTAATTCGTTTCCCGATAACTTTCGGAAACGTCCGCGCATGCACTAGATTGTGCTTGGTTTAGCGCGAGGACCGCCTATGGAGAATGCCCTTGGCTTCTCCTTGGTTTTCACCTTTCTAGGTGGTCGGCGGTTATGATCGGCGGCCTGGCCGCCGAATGAAACCGCCGTTTCAGTCCAGATTGGTCTGAAGCATTTCTGCGGTTAAGATCGGTGGTCACGATCGCCGTTCGAAACCACCATTTCAAGACTTGATTGATTTATCTCTCAGTCTAATTCGGCGGTCACGAAACCGCCGTTCATACCTGATTGATTTTAATCTCTCTGTTTTGATTCGGCGGTTGGGATCGGCGGTCACGAAACCGCTGAATGAACCACCGTTTATGCTCTGTTCTTCACGAGCCCAATTCGGCGGTCATGATCGGCGGCCTGGCCGCCGATCGGCGCGTTTCTTTGAAACTTACTTAAACGACCACACTTTGATTTGGCCCCCTATATATATATGCCATTTTCTCTTTAGGTCAATTAAGAGAGTTCATATTCAGAATTCATACTTAGGATATTTTTCAAAGAGAAGAAAAATTCCAAGAACTAATTTTTTTATTACTCAAACACTTTTTCATGATCATCAATCATCATCTAGCATCATCCTTGATCTTCTAGATGTCATCTTGCATGGATTCTTCATCATACTTTGCTTGGTAAACTTTTCACTAATATCTTACATATTTTGTGTTTCTCTTAGCTAGCAATCTCAATTAATTACTTGTATGTTATTTTATATACTTTGAATACAAGTTTGAGATTAGTATGATGTATGTTTGAGAAGTTTTTTTGTGATAGCTAATTAAGTTTTGTGCTTAATCTTGATTAGCTAAACTATTTGACATGTCATTTAGTTTTGATATCTAGGATTGTTCTAATTGCATATTAATCATCTTAGATAAGCATATAGGGTTTCCCTTGCTCTATGTTGCATTTGGATATTCATATATTCACTTAGGGTTGTATTCTCTTCATAGAGAAAGTAAGTCTTGTGTGTAGCATCCGGGATTAGGTTGCTTAGATCGCAAGCAAATTGGACTAGGTTCACTCATACCGGGATTAGGTAGGTGTGTGATTACTTCTGGGATTAGGTTGTAATCGTTTTACACATTTAGTGGATTCGAGGTTCGAGTGTGGCTTACTTACTAGCCCGTGGTTTTTCCCGTGAGGGTTTCCACGTAAAAATCAAGTGTTATTTAATTTCCGCATATTATACTTGATTTATTGCTTTATCTATTTAGGGGTAATTTCGTAATTTTGACTAACACGAAAAATTGGGTAAAAAGCTTAAAATCTATTCACCCCCCTCTAGATAGTTTTATACACACCGTACTATAATTTGTTTCATCCCTCTCCGGAGTCATCACTTTCACTCCAAGTGGCGACCATCATTTTTTCTTTCTTGTTCTTCAAATTCCCACAATCGGGTGAGGTATGACCTATGCCGCCACACTCATAGCATTGGACCCCTTTCTCTTGCCTAGGCTCATGCTTCTTGAAGGGAGCCTTTTTCTTCAAGACTTGGCCTTTGGATCCAAAGCCACTCTTCTCGAACTTGACAAATTTCTTGAATCTTTGAAGCATCAAAATCATGTCATCGTCCAAGTCACCTTTCTCCTCCTTCCCTACCTTAGAAGCACTCAAAGCAATTCCTTTTTGCTTCTTTGAAGGAGTGGAGCTAGGACCCTTCCTAGACTCGTAGGCGAGAAGTCTACCTATTACCTCGCTCGGCTTCATGTCCTTAAAATCACTGTTTTCTTCTAAAGCCGTCACCTTAGACTCGAACCTCTCGGGAAGCGATCTCATTATCTTTTGCTTGATCCTTCTATCCGAGTAAGGGTCACCAAGTTGATGACTTTGGTTGACAATGTCCATCAACCTAATCTCGAAGTCGTTGAAGCACTCATTCTCCTCCATCCTAAGTGTCTCAAATTGTGTTTGGAGGACTTGAAGTTTGGAGTCCTTCACTACTTCGGTCCCCTCGTGTGCAACCTCTAAGATGTCCCATGCCTCCTTGGCTATCTTAGTGTTCAGAATCAGTTTGTACTGATTTTCGTCCACTGCACATATAAAGGCGTGCCACGCCTTTTGATTCCACTTGGACAACTCAAACTCGGGTTGTGTCCACTGTGCGTTAGGCTTGAGCACTTCTTCTCCTCCACCCGTGGGAGTCATCATAGGAGGCGAATATCCATCTTCAATGGCCATCCATGCCCTATCATGGATTTGACACACATATGCCTCCATCTTCCCTTTCCATTGGGAGTAATTTATGCCGGTGAGGAGGGGTGGCCTTACGCTCGAAGCACCCTCATTTGAACCACCGATTCCACTCATAGTGTATAATGAATGGATGAAATGAATGCAAAATGTATGAATGACCAAAGAATCACACAAATGCAAAACACACCAAAAATGAACTAGGATCACCTATGTATGTCTAGGAACACGCTCTAATACCAATTGAAAAGAATACGGTGTGTATAAAATTATCTAGAGGGGGGGTGAATAGATTTTAACTATTATTATCCAATTTTTGCATGCAAGTCAATTTTACGAAAATGCCCCTACTAGTCAAAATTAGAAGCAAGTGTAACATAGTGCGGAATTTAAATAACACTTGATGTATACGTGGAAACCCAACCACTGGGAAAAACCACGGGCTATATAGTGCGCCACACTCAGAACTCGAAATCACTAATTGAAATGAAGTTTACAACCTATGTAGACCTCGTCTAACACTCCGGTCTGTAACCCCTCACTTCTACCCAGCGGGCCTTTATTAGCAACCCTATTCCAATTTGCTTGAGGCCTAAGCACTCTTAGCCCCAAGACTTACTTCTCAATGAAGAGAAACAACCTAAGTGAATATGTATGAATATTCAAAATGCAAATTAGAGCTAGGTTACTCTATATGCTTATCTAGGATAATGATTTTGCAATTAAAACAATCCTAGATATAAATGGCTAGATGACATGTCAAATAGCTTAGCTAATCAAGATTAAGCACAAAACCTAATTAGCTATCACAATACAACTTCTCAAACATACATCATACTAATCTCAAACTTGTATTCAAAGTATATAAAATAACATACAAGTAATTAAATGAGATTGCTTGTTAAGAGAAACACAAAATATGTAAGATATTAGTGAAAGGCTTACCAAGCAAAGTATAATGAAGAATCCATGCAAGATGACATCTATATGATCAAAGGTGATGCTAGATGATGATTGATGATCATGAAAAAGTGTTTGAGTGATTAAAAAAGAGTTCTTGGAATTTTTCTTCTCTTTGAAAAATATCCTAAGTATGAAATCTGAATATGAACTCTTCTTGTTGACCTAAAGTCAAAGTGGCATATATATAGGAGGCCAAAACAAGGTGTGGTCGTTTTGATAAGTTTGCCTCAATATTGCCTTGGGCGCTGTACGTAGAGCGCCTCTTGTACAGCGCCCCAACTCTGTTCTCACGGGAAAACAGAGTGGCGCTGTACGTAGAGCGCTTTGTACATCGCTTTGTACAGCGCCTGTACAGCGACCCAACAGCGACCGAATTAAATCGATCAGATCTGAACAGCGCTCAATGGGCGCTGTTCATACAGCGCTTTTGTAGAGTGCTTTTGGGAGCGCCCAATGCAAAAATGCAATCCTAAGTCTAAGCATGACAAGGCAATTGGATATGCAAGATGCAATCAAACTAACATGCAAGAAGAGATGTTAATGAACATTAATGCACAAAAATAAGACACACAACATACAAGTATTAAACATATGCATGAGTTGTGAGTGTGTGCAACTATCTCTTCAAGACAAGTAAAGCGCATAGAATTTTACCTTTGGTGCTTATCAACCTTGAGGACATGAGAGGGTCTTGAACTTGAATATCCATCACTTAAGCTACCCTTATATACAATCCCCAACACGTGGTTTGTCCACGAAATAAGCCAATCAACAAAACGGGAATCCTTACAAATTGCAAAATCATCATCCTAGATGAAAGGAACGAATAAACGCTCGATGTGTATGATAAATGTATCTAGAGAGGGGGTGAATGGATTTTAACTATTATTACCCAATTTTTGCATGCAAGTCAATTTTACGAAAAAGCCCTTACTAGTCAAAAATACAAGCAAGTGTAATATAGTGCGGAATTTAAATAACACTTGATGTATACATGGAAACCCAACCACTGGGAAAAACCACGGGCTGTTTAGTGCGCCACACTCGAATCTCGAAATCCACTAATTGAAATGGAGTTTACAACCTATGTAGACCTTGTCTAACACTCCGGTCAATAACCCCCCACTTCTACCATGCGGGCCTTTAAAAGTGGCTCTAGTCCAGTTGCTTGAGGCCTAAGCAATCTTAGCCCCAAGACTTAATTCTCAATGAAGAGATTATGCAACCTATGTGAATATGTATGAATATTCAAATAACAACCAAGGCTAGGGAACCTTAGATGCTTATCTAGGATGATGATATAATCAATTAAATCAACCCTAGATATCGATAGCTAAATGACATGTCAAATAGCTTAGCTAATCAAGATTAATCAAAAACCTAATTAGCTATCACAATACAACACTCATTCAATTCATCACAATTAATTCTCTATTCTTGTATTTATCATATGATAAAAAACATACAAGTAAATTAAAAGAGAATAGCTTGATAGTAACTGTTAACCGCCAAAAATAGCGGGGACCAAAAAAGAATTTTCCACTAGTTTTGAGAAGAAAGCCGGGGTGTAAAATAGCAGCGGAAAAGATGTCTGGATTCTGCTAAGCTGACGGGCTAGAATAAGAGCCTGTACCCACCCTGACCAGGTCCAAAATCTCTGGAACCAAGAAAACACTAGAAAGCCGTAAAAAGAAGGGCTTTAAAGACACGACCATCATAAGATCCTGGCATCCAACTACCCCGAGTATCTTGGTATCCCGATACCAGGAACCCGATATCTGCAAACATCGGGGTTAGGAAGAGCAAGAAGGACTCGGGGTACTTGGAGTACCCCGACCAGCAAAACTTGTGACATACACATGGCAAGATATACACCAGGATCCCAATAGACCGACCCCGCTGAAGCAGGAGGTGAGCACCTTGAAGAGCAGACTACATATAAAAGCAAACACTAAAACGTCACCGTTCAAGATAAAAACTCAAGATACAATGCGGCATTCATTCCCGCCCTGTAGGGTCCTATTTTAAATAGGAGTCAACTCATTTGGAACCGGGAAAGAAGGAACCACCTGATCTTTCGAGATCAGTGTCCCGACGAATTCGTTAAACTTCAAAGGAAGACCCGTGCCCCATGGAAACCCTAGACCAACGTTCTAGGAGTGCTCAGCAAGAAAGCGAGCCTATATATTGATCATGTGATGACAGGAAAAAGGGATCAAAAACCATACTTCACTTTTTCTACTTATTGACACGCACGAAAAGCTCCATCTCCATTGCTCCCCTATATGCTTTATTTTTCCCATGCTGTAATATTGATATTTCAAATACCAGGTTGTAAAGATCGTACCTAAAACGACATATATATTAACAGTTTTTCTGCTTTATACTTCCACCATATAAGAAATTTATCTATCTTACTACTTACACCCAACATAACACTTGATTTACGAGAATCAGCGGGGTATCAGGCCACTAAGTACCTCCCTACCCCCAATCTACCCCGATCTGGGTCCATTACAAGTAGGTAACTATCGCACCCAGCGGAGTCCACAGAACTAGCGGGATATCGGGGTATACTGCATCCCACTAGCCCAGGTCTAATCAGATCCGGGTCCCTCACAAACCGTTAATTTGAGATTGCACCCCGGTGATAATTTTGGGTTAACACTTTGGTACCGTCTGTGGGAAGAACCCACCATTAACAAATTCTAAAAGTTCAACCCAAAAGAAGATAGAAGATGAGGCTCCGATCCTCCCAAGGGCAGCCCGCCAACTCGGGCCCCCATTCTCTCGCTTCCACCCAGAGGAATCAAGGGAAAAGGAAGGGAACCAGAAGCCAGATCCCGGCACTAGTCCCACCACCTAATCCCGGATCAACACCACAGGACCCCGCGGTCCTCGAAATGACTCGAGAGGCCATAGAACAACATACTTCTACCTATGTGGAAAGCATTCGCCTTCGGATGATCGGCCAGTGGATACCCTTTGAAGCACCCAGACTTGCAGAAGGGGCTGAACCATGTACCCAGGTACCGATTTTTGATAGACTTTGGCCACCATTACCAGTACAGAATCATCCTGAAGATCTCAGACATCGATCAGTTAGATCGGCCATCGACAATCCACCTAGAAGGATCCAGTCAGCGACGAAGCCGACAGTAGAAAGAAGAAGTTCGTAACACGATGCAGGGGTCAGTATCAGATCTAAGAGGGAAAACGAGGTAAAAAACATGATGCAACAGGTTCAGGCTAGTCATACCATTAGCGGAGGACCAACCCTCGCTGGGACTTCTAACAATTCAAGAAAGAACCACGCTAGGAAAATCCCGAATCACGCTGCTAGCCGGGATATGTTCCGGATGTCCAAAAGGTCATGTGAATACCCTTATTCTGCTCAGATTGTGTTCGCTGAAGATGATACCTATAACATAGTATAATCTCATGATGATCCAATGGTGATCACAGCCCCGATTGCCAACTGCCGGGTCCACCGCATCCTGATTGACATCGGAAGCAGCGTAGATATCCTATTCAAAGAAACATTGGAGAAGTTTAACCTCAAGAACCCCAGCAGTTACAGATTAGAAGAAATCCACTGAGAAGTTAGAAGAAATCCAGATTAGAAAGGGTGACCCGACTAAGTTAGTAAAAATAGGAGGTGAACTGGATAGCGAGGTCAGGGAAAAATTGGTGGAACTTCTTGAAGAATACAACGACATTTTTGCATGGAACCACGATGAAATACCGGGCATCCCTCTCAACCTAGCGGTACACCGACTGGCAGTGGACGCTACAGTCAAGCCAATCAAACAGAAACGAAGGCATTTCAACACTGAACGGAACACCGCAGTACAGGAAGAGGTGGACAAGCTTTTGAAAGCCAAATTCATCAGAGAATCCCACTACCCCGAATGGATCACCAACGTGGTCATGGTAACCAAGGCCAATGGAAAGTGGCGCATGTGCGTGGATTATACCGACGTCAACAGGGCATGCCCGAAGGATAGCTTTCCCCTTCCTAAAATTGACCAGCTGATCGATTCTACTGCAGGGAACAAACTCTTAAGTTTCATGGATGCCTTCTCGGGATACAACCAGATCACGATGCATCCCGCCGATCAGGACAAGACCAGCTTCATCACTGGACAAGGTCTTTACTGTTACAAAGTCATGCCTTTTGGCCTCAAGAATGCAGGAGCCACATATCAATGCTTGGTGAACAAGTTATTCAAACCATTGATAGGGAAGTCTATGGAGGTGTATATAGACGACATGATCACCAAATCTCAAGTAACCCATCAACATCCTGAAGACTTATGCCAGACTTTCCAAGTAATCAGGGAAAATCAGATGAGGCTAAATCTAACTAAATGCGCCTTTGGGGTAATAGCGGGAAAGTTCCTTGGCTTCATGGTACATGAGAGAGGAATCGAAGCCAATCCCGAAAAGATCAAGGCCATCATCGAGCTAGGATCTCCAAATACTCTCCAACAAGCTCAGGGGCTGACTGGAGGATTAGTGGCGTTGAATCGCTTCATATCGAGGTCCACAGATAAGTGTCTGCCTTTCTTTAAAATCATCAAGCAGGGAAAAAATCATGAAGTGGGATCAAGAGAGTGAGCAAGTGTTCCGGGCCTTGAAAGAGTATCTAGCCAGTCCACCTCTATTGGTGAAGCCTATCCCAGGGGAAGAACTACAACTTTATTTAGCGGTATCAGAGACCTCAACAAGTGGAGCTTTGGTGAAGGAATGCAGTGATGGAATCCAAAGACCAATCTACTATGTAAGTCGGGCTTTGTCAAAGCCAGAGAAGAACTACATTATCCTAGAGAAGTTAGCCTTTGCATTGGTGACCGCGGCCAGAAAACTTCGGCCTTATTTTCAAGCCCACACCGTTGCAGTGGTAACAGACCAACCCTTAAGACAGTTCCTTCAAAGGCCGGATGTATCAGGCCGGTTAGTTCTATGGGCCATGGAGCTCACCTAGTATGACATAAGATACAAGGCTAGGACAACAATCAAGGCGCAAGCTCTAGCCGACTTTGTCACAGAATTCAGCTTGGTTCCTCACCCGGATGCTCCTATAGTTCCAAACACAGATCCGGAACCTCCATAATGGCCGGCGGATAGAAAGATCTGGACCCTGTATACGAACGGTTCCTCAAATCAAGCCGGCTACAGGGCTGGGATCATTCTGATCGATCCCAAAGGGATCGAATGTAGCTACTGTTTCAGGTTCGAGTTCAAAGTCACTAATAATGAGGCAGAATATGAAGCCCTGTTGGCAGGAATGAAGGTTGCTACAGAGCAAGGAATTGAGTACCTCGTAGTGAGAAATGACTCCTAGTTGGTAATCAACCAGGTATCCGGCACATATCAAGCAAGAGGTGACAACATGATAGCGTACCTCCGGAAAGTCCCAGAAGCAGTTGCGAAGTTTAGGGGATTGAGGATGGAACAGATCCCTCGAGAGAAAAATCACCGGGCAGATGTCCCAGCCAAGATAGCAGCAACAGGAGTAAGGGCATTACCTAAAAGGATACCACTCCAGCTGATACCACGACCTAGCACAACTCTGGGGCCAGAAGTAAGCCCGGTCACTCGTCTGCCTTGTTGGATGGATCACATTGCCGATTACCTGCAAAAAGGTACGCTCCCTGAGAGCCCGGACCAGGCGCGCAAACTCAAGAGGATTGCAACCCGGTACTGTCTGATAGAGGGACACCTCTATCGCAAAGGAAAATCACTCCCGTTGTTACGATGTTTGCACCCGGACGATGCCAAATAGGCACTGGATGAGGTACATTCAGGGGACTGCGGCAATCATGTTTCAGGAGAGAGGTTGGCATATCAAGTTCTCAAGATGGGATACTACTGGCCCACTATCCATCAAGACGCCAAAAAATTTGCACAATCCTGCGAGCTATGCCAGAAAACTGTGAATTTACACCATCTACCCCCAGAAAAACTCACTTTAATCAGCACGCCTTATCCATTCGCTATCTGGGGGTTGGATCTAATCGGGCCACTACCTACCGCACCCGACCAGGCCAAGTATGCTATAATAGCTATAGACTACTTCACTCTGTGGGTAGAAGCAAAATCTTTGGTCTAGATAACTGAAGCCAAGACCACGAGCTTCGTCAAGGAATATATCGTGTGTAGATTCGGTACCCCAATGGCCATAATCACCGATCTTGGTAAGCAATTCGACAATGCCAACTTCAGATTTTTCTGCTAAGAAAGGGGTATCGATCTACGCCTGGCCTCAATGGCTCACCCTTAGACTAATGGATTGGTCGAGGCCACTAACAAAACTATCAAGAAGCTCCTCAAAAAGAAGCTCCAACAGAAGAAGGGGGGATGGGTTGATGAGCTTCCGAGCGTCCTTTGGGCATATCGGACTACTAAAAGAACCGTTACTGGGAAACCCTTTATTCTCTAGCTTTCAGAATAGAGGCCCTATCGCCCATCGAACATAGGTTAACATCTTTCAGGGTCAAGCATTTTGAGTTGGAAGAAAACGAAATGAAGTTAAGAGCCAGTTTAGACCTCCTTGAAGAGAAACAAGATAGAGCGGCTGAGTGGGTAGCTGCCTACCAGCACAAGATAGCCCGATGCTTTAATAAGAAGGTGAAGACTCGAAACTTCAAAGAAGGGGACTTGGTCCTCAGAAAAGTAACTTAGAATACCAGGAAAAGGTTAGACGGGGTATTGGCCCCCAACTGGGAAGGACCATATTTGATAAAGGTGGTGGTACGCAGGGGAGCATACAAGTTAGAAGATATGGATGGCTACCCGGTGGATCACACGTGGAATGCCGATCATCTCAAGAGATTTTACCCTTAGAATTCTATGAGGAAGAATGTATCTCGAAGGGTACACTTCTGATACGTGTACCCCGATTCCTTTTTGCTTTGTATTCGCTTTGAGAAATTCAATAAAGTCAGTTGTTTCTCCCACGGTTTTCCCCTAAGTATGCCTGATGAAGTCTTCGCCATCCCTTTCACCTCAAGACCATGAAAAGCCACATGGCATTCTTGCTGCCTTGGTCGGGGAATACCCCCCTCCTGGAAGGATCTGGTGCTCGAAAGCGTAAAGGGCGTAGTCACCTGCCAGATTCTATCTTACCAAGACTAGGAGGGCCTACATGGACCCCCTGAAGCCTCGGACGGGGAATCCCCTCCTCCAGGATAAATCAAGCACCAAGGTAAGCCGGAGCAGGTAACCCAAGGAATCAAGACGATCCATAAGGATACATGACATTACGCTCCGTTACACCACCGTGTCATAGCAAGAAAAACCTGATATTGGGGCAACGTTGGTTGCCAACCAAGTTTTACCAATAGAGCCCCAAGCCGAACTACCCATCCCGATGGACTGTTTGAAGTCACCCAGATTAATAACCTTCGGCCAAGACAGGCTCTCTACTTATACAAAATTACTCATCTGAAAAGCACAATGAACGAAGGGACCACCAACCAAGAATGATATTGCCAAGTATAGGTATGAGTTCGTGTAAGGTTCCCATTTGTTGATTGGCTCATTTCGTGGACAAACCACATGTTGGGGTCCTTTGTAAGGGTAGCTTAGGTGTTGTTGTTATTGCTCAAGCCCTTTGAAGACCTCCTCTTGATAAGCACTCCAAAGGTATATCTCTAGTGCTTATTTTTCTTTGAAGAGATTAGCTGCACACACACACTTAACATACATTGCATATGTGTGGTTTCTGTTCACATGTCACATTTCACACTTGCACTTATATGTTATTTTTTGTTGTGTGAATTTGTGACTTGTAATTCATTTCCCGTTAGTATTCGGAAATGTCTGCGCATGCACTAGAATGTGCTTGGTTTTACGCGAAGACCACCTACGGAGAATGCCATTGGCTTCTCCTCAGTTTTCACCTATGTTGGTGATTGGCGGTTATGATCGGCGGCCTGGCCGCTGAATAAAACCGCCGTTTGCATCCAGAAGTGTCTGGAACAATTCTGCGGTTACGATCGGCGGTCACGACCGCCGTTCGAAACCGCCGTTTAAGACCTGATTGATTTTATCTCTCGGTTTGATTCGGCGGTTGAATCGGTGGTCACGAAATCGCCGAATGAAACCGCCGTTCATACCTGATTGATTTTATCTCTCGGTTTGATTTGGCGGTTAGATCGGCGGTCACGAAACCGCCGAATGAAACCGCCGTTGTTCCCCTGTTCTTCTCGGGTTCAATTCGACGGTTAGAATCGATAGCCTGGCCGCCAATGACACCGCTGATCGGTGCGTTTTAAGGGCAAACTTGTCTTTTCACATGCTCTGTTTTTCATGCCTATAAATACATCACTTTCTCTTGTTCTAAATGTGACTCTTTAATCATCAAGAACCCTACTTCTAAAAGAGAGAATTTTAAGAGAGAAAGCAACCAAGTTTGCTCATTTAAATACTCAAACCAAAATCCATTTGCATCAAAGTTCATCTAACATTCTCTAGCATATCTAGGATGCTTGCTTGCATGGGTCTTATATCATCATACTTGCTTTGGTAAGTTTTTCACTATTATCATATATAATTAGTGTTTTATTTATTATGGCATCTCTTGTATTACTGGATTGTTCTTAGATTGAATTCTAATATTCAAGATAGAGATTGTTGTGTTGATTTGATTGAGTGTTGTTTTGTGATAGATATCTGGGTTTCTATAATCTATGATCATCTAAGCTAATTGACATGTCATTTAGCTTTAATATCTAGGATTGTTTTTAATTGCAAATTCATCATCTTAGATAGGCATATAGGGTTTCCCATGCTCTATGTTGCATTTGAATATTCATATATTCACTTAGGGTGTTAATCTCTTTTTAGAGAATTAAGTCTTGTGTTGTGACCGGGATTAGGTTGCTTAATTCGCAAGCAATCGGACTAGGTTCGCTTATACCGGGATTAGGTAGGTGTGTGATTACTTCCGGGATTAGGTTGTAATTTCATCACATTTAGTAGATTCGAGGTTCGGGTGTGGCTCACTTAACAGCCCGTGGTTTTTCCCGTGAGGGTTTCCACGTAAATATCAAGTGTTGTTTTAATTTCCGCACAATATTACACTTGCTATATTTTATTGACTATTAGGGGTATTTTCGTAATCTTGTCCTTAAACGAAAATTGGGTAAAATTAGTTAAAATCTATTCATCTAGGATGCTTGCTTGCATGGGTCTTATATCATCATACTTGCTTTGGTAAGTTTTTCACTATTATCATATATAATTAGTGTTTTATTTATTATGGCATCTCTTGTATTACTGGATTGTTCTTAGATTGAATTCTAATATTCAAGATAGAGATTGTTGTGTTGATTTGATTGAGTGTTGTTTTGTGATAGATATCTGGGTTTCTATAATCTATGATCATCTAAGCTAATTGACATGTCATTTAGCTTTAATATCTAGGATTGTTTTTAATTGCAAATTCATCATCTTAGATAGGCATATAGGGTTTCCCATGCTCTATGTTGCATTTGAATATTCATATATTCACTTAGGGTGTTAATCTCTTTTTAGAGAATTAAGTCTTGTGTTGTGACCGGGATTAGGTTGCTTAATTCGCAAGCAATCGGACTAGGTTCGCTTATACCGGGATTAGGTAGGTGTGTGATTACTTCCGGGATTAGGTTGTAATTTCATCACATTTAGTAGATTCGAGGTTCGGGTGTGGCTCACTTAACAGCCCGTGGTTTTTCCCGTGAGGGTTTCCACGTAAATATCAAGTGTTGTTTTAATTTCCGCACAATATTACACTTGCTATATTTTATTGACTATTAGGGGTATTTTCGTAATCTTGTCCTTAAACGAAAATTGGGTAAAATTAGTTAAAATCTATTCACCCCCCCCCCCCCCCCCCCCCCCCCCCCCCCCCCCCCCCCCCTCTAGATTAATAGTTTACACACCATGAGAACTTTCAATTGGTATCAGAGCGGGTTCCTAAATATTATTAGGTGATCCTTGCTCACTTTGGTGTGTTTTGCATTTTGTGTGATTTTTGATCATTCATACATTTGCATTCATTTCATTCATTCATAAACACTATGAGTGGAAACGGTGGAAATGGTGGTGGCAACGAGGGTGCTTCAAGCACAAGGCCTCCACTTCTTACCGGGTTGAACTATTCCCAATATAAAGGGAAGATGGAATCCTACATATGTCAAATTCACGACCGTGCGTGGATGGCGGTGGAAGATGGATATAATCTACCCAAGATGACTCTCGATGGTGGAGGAGAAGAAGTATTGAAGCCTAAGGCGCAATGGAGTCCGCAAGAGTTTGAGGCTTCAAAGTGGAATAGGAAGGCGATGCACGCCATCCTTTGTGCAATGGATGAAAATCAGTATAAGCTTATTCAGAACACTCAAATTGCGAAAGTGGCTTGGGATATCTTACAAGTTGCACATGAAGGAACTGAGGTGGTGAAGGAATCCAAGCTTCAAGTCCTCCAAACTCAATTCGAGTTACTTAGGATGGGAGAGGATGAATGCTTCAATGATTTCGAAATCAAATTGATGGATATCCTTAATGAAAGTCACCAACTCGGAGACCCGTATTCAGATAGGAGAGTCAAGCAAAAAATCATGAGATCTCTCCCCGATAGGTTCGAATCAAAGGTGACGGCTATAGAAGAAAATAATGGTTATATGGATATGAAGCCGAGTGAGGTGATTGGGAGATTTCTAGCTTATGAGTCTAGGAAAGGTCCTATCTCCACACCCACTAAAAAGCAAAAAGGGATTGCTTTAAAAGCCTCCAAGGATGAAAAAGAGGCAAAGAAGATTGACTCGGATGAAGACCTTGCCTTGTTTGTAAAAAGGTTCAACAAGGTTATGAAGTTTAGGAGAAAGGGCTTTGGATCAAAAGGTCAAGACTTGAAGAAAAACGGGTCCTTTCAAGAAGTTTGAACCTAGGACCGAAAGGACCGAAAGGAAAGGGGTCTGTTGCTTCGAGTGTGGTGGCATAGGTCATTTTGCCCCCGAATGTGCAAATCACAATGAGAAGAAAAAGGGAAAAGTGAAGGCCGCCACTTGGAGTGGAAGTAGTGATGACTCCATTGAGGGAGATGAGTCTTCAAGTGATGAAGAGCTCATGGCTAACCTCCTAGCTTTTGCCTCCTCCCATAAAAGCAAAAGTGCTAGTGAAAGAGAGGAAGAGAGTCAAGAGAAAAATGACTCAAGTGAAGAAGAAAGTCATTCCTTTTCTAACTCCATAAATGGATTTGTGGAGAAAAAGGTGCTTGCTAAATACCATGCCGAGTTCAATGACTGAGCAATCAAGAGCACGAAAAAGATCAAGATGTTGAGAGAAGAAAATCTTGAGCTTTTATCTCATAATGACCACTTAAGTGAACAAGTGGGAAAGTTTAAGAAGATAGAAGATGAGCTAAGAAAGGACTTAGACTTATCTAGGAGGAATGAAGAAGGTCTAAAGAGGGAACTTGATGAAGCTTTAGAATCTTTAGCTAGGATGGATTCTAGCACCAAGAAACTTGATCATATACTTGGTGTTGAGAGTCCGTGTGACAAAATGGGTCTTAGGTATGAAGATGGCAGGAAGATCTCAACCTCTAACAAGACCGTGTTTGTCAAAAGTTTGAGGAACGAAGAAACTTCAATTGTGCAAATCCCTAGGAAGAAGTTAGAACTAGGACAATGTTCAAATGCACAAGTGAAGATGGTGCCAAGAAGGCAACCTCAAGCTCAACCCTCTAGGGTCCCTCAAGCCAACATTCCTCCACAATTGGCTCACAAAGGAAAGAGACCAATCATGCAACCTCAAGCTAGGAAGCAATCTGGACCGGTTCAACAACGAAGATGGATTGAACCCATTCATCCACAAAGACAAGGACAAGGTATGATTCCTTATTTTACTCCTATATGTCACTTTTGTTGATTTGATGGTCATATTAGACCACATTGCTTTCGATATATTAAAATGTGCAAAACTAGAAGCATGATTGAGAAGAAAAAATAAAGAGCCATGATGCATGTTCCTAGGAATGATGATATTGTTATGCATGATCCTAGAACATCTAGAGCCCATGTACCAAAGACCACTAAGAAAGCTAAGATTGTTTCAAGGTGGATTAGAAAGAATGAAAATGTTTGTCATGTTGCTCAAATAGCCTTAAAGGCAAATTCTTCTAATTTTTGGTATTTAAATAGTGGGTGCTCTAGGTGTAGGGAAAAATAACATAGTACACGCAGCGGAAGCGAGACTAAAAAATAGATTTAGTAACTTTTAAAATTTTTCCTTTTTATGAACCTTAAACCCTTTAATCAATTAAACATATATATTATCTAACAAAAGAATAATACCTTTTGTCGCGTGATCCGATTGACTTACGTCGATGGTAATCCGCAAGATCTTCAATCCTAGCACGAACGTGGATCACCTAGGAGCGTGGTCTCCCTTTTCTTTGAATTGCAAACCTGTGAATGGACAAACAAACTTTTCTTTTCTTTGTTAGTCACAAAAACAATCAAAAGAATACTAAGATTATTCCGGTCACTTTTGAGTTCTCAATCTAATGATCGAAACTCGCGTGAACCTAGATCGATGTCGTACACACAAGCTTATTGATAAATAAGCAAATAGTATACCATCAAAGAATAATCTAACACTCTTTTATGTTTTAGTAGAAATAAAATAATATATCTTATGAATTGAGAAGAAGAAGAAATTTGTATCAAGAACACTTATTGTGGCCGAATTCTATAAGAGCACTTATATAGGTGGCCAAATTTTCTTCTCTTATTTTACTTAGGGTGGCCGAAAATCATAACCTAAAAGGGACTAGGGTTGCCGCAATTCTCAAGCCCAAAAGAGTTTGTATTGCACCCTAATTCTTATTTTAGTTTAAGACTTCAAACCCTAATCCAACTCATAGATCTTTTATTCTTTTATTTTGACTAAATAAAAAGACTCTTTATTTGATTAAATAAATAAAATTAATTATTTATTTTCTTACCAAATAAGTATTTTACTTTTAGTATACTACCAACAATAGTATAACACTAGGAATCATATTTCCTAATCATAAAAGATTTGTTTCTTAATTAAACAATTAATTAATTCTTATTTAATTAAAACAATGAAAACAAAATAATATCTTAGGTTAAAAATTTAACCTTGCCGCCCCATATAAAATAATTGGGCCAAATATTATTTTCTTATTTCATTTAATCCATTGGACTTTAAATAAAAAACCCACATGTGAACCAGACCCATTCTTACTAAAAGAAAAAAGCCCACATGTCTTTCATTAATATATTAATATAATTGAGCAGCCCATTACATAAATAATGTGCAAATTATATTCTTAATATATTAAATGCAATTCTAGATGGTACCTTAAATTGGTCCGGTAGAATATATCAAGTGATCCATGCAAGTCCATGTGGATTGGGGATCTTGGCGGGCCATCTAAATTTAAGCTTCAATAGACATAACCCAATCACAATCAACAAATGATTCACTTAGGTCCGATCCATTAATTTTAACTCATTCCACTAAAGAGCTAAAACTGAACTCTTAAATAAAAATAGAAAAGGAAGATGTTCCTCATTCATACCCTAGACAATCATGTTGGAGATAGTGTATCCTCGTGATTAATATCAGTAATCGCCAAGAGTTCATAGACCGCCTACAACTCTCCAAGTTACCATATTTACTCATATGACCACGTTTTGAACTTGGATATTTTGACTTGTCCAAAAGCCATGTTTTCAATAGACACTATCGAAAACTCAACGTTGAGATTTAATATCCAATTACCTCAAAACATCCATATGATGATATTATACTCTCATTTAATAAATGGAGCCACGATGTCCATATCTATAAATGAAGTCCTCTATCGATTAACAAATGAATATCACCAAACTATCGAGGATAGACTATGCGTTATAATCGTACTCATTGATAACTCAAATGATATCATTTGCAACCATAAGTCCATCATTTATCTCAGCATTAAGATAGACTCTCCGATTGTCCTGATAATGAAAAGACTATTATCTATTGACGGTTATAGATAAAGTATTTCATTGTGATCCAGTTCAATACACCCAGTGCACTAGATCCTTTCGCTCGAAGACACTCCGATGATTTTAGACTCATCATATCTCATTTGAGCCCACTCAAATGCTAGCAAAAGAATTCTACAATTTTAACAAGATAAAGGTGCCCAACCTTTAACTTAAGTTGTGAACATTATTCAAGACTAACTAAAGAATTGTGTCTACCACATACATATCCAGATGTACGAACAATTCTTCTTTTCTCATAGTCTTTAGACCTTATGATTATTTACTTTGACACTTATAATATTAAACTATAAATGCTATACGATTTGTTAAACTAGAAATCACTTTATTAATATGAAAAAGATTGTTAATTACAACATTACACTCTTGCTATTGAGCATAATCCTAACACTAGGCACATGACGGGAAACAAGAGTTTCTTCGAGACTCTTGTTATAGAGGAAGGAGGATATGTCACTTTTGGTGATGGATCCAAAAAGAAAGTTGTAGGGAAAGGAACCATTTCCGTTCCCAGATTACCCTCATTATCCGATGCTTTATTTGTTGATGGCTTGAAAGCCAATTTAATAAGCATTTCACATCTAAGTGATGAAGGATATTCCGTCTTGTTTTGTAAAGATGATTGCTCTATCCTAAAACTCGATGG
Organism: Acer yangbiense; assembly: GCA_008009225.1. Taxonomy (NCBI): domain Eukaryota; kingdom Viridiplantae; phylum Streptophyta; class Magnoliopsida; order Sapindales; family Sapindaceae; genus Acer; species Acer yangbiense. The sequence goes on from CM017762.1 coordinate 35,743,932, forward strand.
ACAAACCTTGTTGAAAAGTATGAGATCTAGTGACAATTGCTATTGTCTTGAAGCTAGAATAGTCTCAAACAATGTGTCTATGGATAAGCAAAATGAGTTAGGGCATGAAAGACTTGGCCACATGAACTTTAGGGATTTACGAACCCTTGGAAAGTTCAATTGTGTGCGTGGCCTCCCTAAGCTTGGGAAGAAAGCCAAATGTGTTTGTGGACCTTGCCAACAAGGAAAACAAACCAAAAGCATGCACAAAAAGGGCAAGTATCTCTCCACCAAGGAGCCCCTAGAGCTTCTCCACATGGATCTCATGGGTTCTATGCAAACCGAGAGTTTAGGTGGAAAGAGATACATTTTTGATTGTGTTGATGATTTCTCTAGATTTACATGGACATATTTTCTTAGAGAAAAATCTGAAACTTTTGATAAGTTTAAAATGCTTTGTACTAAAATACAAAATGAAATGAATTCTAACATTAAAAGCATTAAACGGATTAGAAGTGACCATGGGAGGGAATTTGAGAATGCCTTTTTTGAAAGCTATTGCAATAGCTTAGACATCTCCCATGAGTTCTCGGCTCCTAGGACACCTCAACAAAATGGAGTTGTTGAGAGGAAGAATAGAGTCCTTCAAGAGATGGCCCGTGTGATGTTGCTTAGCAACAATGTCCCTAGGAACCTATGGGCCGAAGCCGTCAATACAGCTTGCTATATAGGGAATCGTGTTTTCCTAAGGCCTAGATCTAGAAACACCTCTTATGAGTTATGGAAGTGTAGGAAGCCAAATGTTAGCTACTTCCACACATTTGGAAGCAAATGCTACATTTTAAATTACCGTGATCAACATGGCAAGTTTGATGCTAAAAGTGATGAGGGTATCTTTATTGGCTATGCCTTGAATAGTAGAGCCTATAGAGTTTTCAACTTGAAGACTCGAACCGTCATGGAATCATCGAATGTTGTTATTGATGATACAAGGCTCAAGTCTAATGACCATGAGGAGGAGGAAGTTTTCGATGATGACTCTCCTTTGGAGAGGGTTGTGGTGACTCCCAATGTTGGGACGTCCGATGACAATAATGAGGTCACACAACCTCTTACTAGAGTCTCTCTCTTGGACTCTAATGAACCTGCTCCATGGGTTAGAAGACTCCATAACAAAGAGGATGTTATTAGAGATGTGAATGAGGGTGTTAGGACTAGGCGTCAAATAGCTAATCTAATTAGCTACACATGCTACACCTCTCAAATTGAACCCAAAAAGGTTGATGAAGCCTTGAATGATGAATTTTGGGTTTTTGCCATGCAAGAAGAGCTAAACCAATTCGAAAGGAATGAGGTTTGGACTCTAGTTCCTAGGCCTAAAAGCACTAATGTGATAGGCACTAAGTGGATTTATAGGAACAAATCCTGTAAGGTTCCCAATTGTTGATTGACTCATTTCGTGGACAAACCACATGTTGGGGTACTTTGTAAGGGTAGCTTATGTATTGGTTTTATTGTTCGAAGCCCTTTGAAGACCTCATGTTGATAAGCACCGAAGGTAATTTTCTTTGTGCTTACTTGTCTTGAAGAGATAGTTGCACACACTCACAACTCATGCATATGTCTTATCTGTAGGGAAAAATACCGTAGTACACGCAGCGGAAGCGAGACTAAAAGAAGTTTTAGTATGTTTTAAAAATTTTCCTTTTTATGAACCTTAACCCTTTAATTAATTAAACATACATATAATCAACAAAAGAAGAATACCTTTTGTCGCATGATCCGATTGACTTACGTCGATGGTAATCCGCAAGATCTTCAATCCTAGCACGAACGTGAATCACCTAGGAGCGTGGTCTCCCTTTTTCTTTGAATTGCAAACCTGAGAATGGACAAACAAACTTTTCTTTTTCTTTTGTTAGTCACAAAACAATCAAAAGAAGACTAAGATTATTCCGGTCACTTTTGAGTTCTCAATCTAATGATCGAAACTCGCGTGAACCTAAATCGATGTTGTACACACAAGCTTATTGATGAACAAGCAATTAGTGTACCATCAAAGAATAATCTATTCACTCTTTTATGTTTTAGTAGAATAAAAATAATACTTTCTATGAATTGAGAAGAAGAAGAAAATTGTATCAAGCACAACACCTAGTCTGGCCGAATTCTATAAGTGCAAATATATAGGGGGCCGAATTTGCTTCCTCTTTTCTTTTAGGGTTGCCGAAAATCCTTCTCTAAAAGGGACTAGGGTTGCCGCAAATCACAAGCCAAAAAGGGTTTGTGTTGCACCCTAATTTCCATCTAGTTTAAGACTTCAAATCCTAATCCAACTCATAGATCTTTTATTCTTTTATTTGACTAAATAAAAAGACTTCTTATTTGATTAAATAAATAAAATTATTTATTTATTTTCTTATCAAACAAGTCTTTTAATTTTAGTATACTACTACCAATAGTATAATTTAAGGAATCATATTTCCTAATCAGAAAAGATTTGTTTCTTAATTAAACAATTAATTAATAAATTAATTAATTCTTATTTAATTAAAACAATGAAACAAAATAATATATTAGGTTAACATACACCTTGCCGCCCCACTTGAATAAATGGGCCATATATTATTTTTCTTATTTCATTTAATCCATTGGACTTTAAATAAAAAGCCCACATGTGAACCAGGCCCATTCTTACTAAAAGAAACAAGCCCACATGCCTTTCATTAATATATTATGAAAGTTATTAAAATACTCGAGGTGTGTTTATCAATATAAAGCTAGAGGGGGGGGTGAATAGATTTTAACAAATATTACCCAATTTTCGCATGCAAGTCAATTTTACGAAAATGCCCCTACTAGTCAAAAATACATACAAGTGTAATATAGTGCGGAATTTAAATAACACTTGATGTATACGTGGAAACCCAACCACTGGGAAAAACCACGGGCTGTATAGTGCGCCACACTCGGAACTCGAAATCACTAATTGAAATGAAGTTTACAACCTATGTAGACCTCGTCTAACATTCCGGTCTGTAACCCCTCACTTCTACCCAGCGGGCCTTTATTAGCAACCCTATTCCAATTTGCTTGAGGCCTAAGCACTCTTAGCCTCAAGACTTACTTCTCTAAGAAGAGAAACAACCTATGTGAATATATATATGAATATTCAAATAACAAACAAGGCTAGGTAACCTTAGATGCTTATCTAGGATGATGATATAATCAATTTAATCAACCCTAGATATCAATTGCTAAATGACATGTCAAATAGCTTAGCTAATCAAGATTAATTAAAAACCTAATTAGCTATCACAATCAACACTCAATCATTTTCATCACAAATAATCTCTAACTTGTATCTAGCATATAATCAAAAGCATACAAGTAATTAAAGAGATGTATTAATATGAAAAACACTAAAGTAATATGAAATTAGTGAAGAACATACCAAATAAGATGTGATGATTCAAAACCATGCATGGATCAATTCTATGAAGGCATAGAAGATCAAATATGAAATTTGATGCAAAAGGGAATTGATTTGAGTGTTTAAAGATAGGTTCTTGATTTGATTTTTTCTCAAAAATCTCTCTTGAAAGATTAGGGTTCTAATTGCTCAAGAAACTTATTCAGAGATTGAGAAAACAAGATATTTATAGACATCAAGAATTGGGCATGTGAAAAGACACTTTTGCCCCTGAAACGCACCGTTCGGCGGTTTCAATCGGCGGCCAAGCCGCCGATGACGACCGCCGAATTGAGCTCGTGAAGAACAGAGCATTAACGGCGGTTTCATTCGGCGGTTTCGTGCCCGCCGATCCAACCGCCGAATCAAACCCGAGAGATTAAAATCGATCAGGTATGAACGGCGGTTTCTAACGGCGGTCGTGACCGCCGATCTTGACCGCATAATTGCTTCAGACCAATCTGGACTGAAACGGCGGTTTCAGTCGGCGGCCAGGCCGCCGATCATAACCGCCGATCACCAACAATGGTGAAAACCAAGGAGAAGCTAAGGGCATTCTCCATAGGCGGTCTTCGCGCGAAACCAAGCACTCATTAGTGCAAGCGCGGACGTTTCCGAACAATGTCGGGAAACGAATTATAAGGCACATATACACACAACAAGATATATCAACCAAAGTGCTAGTGTGTAAAGTGACATGTGAAGAGATGCACATAAAAATAAGCAAGTATGCAATCATAGCAAGAATGCTAAGTGAGTGTGTGCTACTAGATCTCTTCAAAGAAAAACAAGCACAAGAGATTATACCTTTGGCGTGCTTGAATCTTGAGGTCATGGAAGGGCCTTTGATCTTCAACACTAAACACTTAGACTACCCTTACATTCAAAACCCCAACATGTGGTTTGACCACGAAATAAGCCAATCAACAAAACGGGAATCCTTACATATTAATATAATTGAGCAGCCCATTAAATAAATAATGTGCAAATTATATTCTTAATATATTAAATGCAATTCTAAATGGACCCATAAATTGGTCCGGTAGAATATATCAAGTGATCCATGCAAGTCCGTGTGGATTGGGGATCTTGGTGGGCTATCTAAATTTAAGCTTCAATAGACATAACCTAATCACAATCAACAAATGATTCACTTAGGTCCGATCCATTAATTTTAACTCATTCCACTAAAGAGCTAAAATTGAACTCTTAAATAAAGATAGAATAAGAAGATGTTCCTCATTCATACCCTAAACAATCATGTTGGAAATAGTGTATCCTCGTGATTAATATCAGTAATCGCCAAGAGTTCATAGACAGCCTATAACTCTCCAAGTTACCATATTTACTCATATGACCACGTTTTGAACTTGGATATTTAGACTTGTCCAGAAGCCATGTTTTCAATAGACACTATCGAAAACTCAACATTGAGATTTAATATCCAATTACCTCAAAATATCCATATGATGATATTATACTCTCATTTAATAAATGGAGCCACGATGTCCATATCTATAAATGAAGTCCTCTATCGATTAACAAATGAATATCACCAAACTATCGAGGATAGACTATGCGATATAATCGTACTCATTGATAACTCAAATGATACCACTTGCAACCATAAGTCCATCATTTATCTCAGGATTAAGATAGACTCTCCGATTGTCCTGATAATGAAAAGACTTTTATCTACTGACGGTTATAGATAAAGTATTTCATTGTGATCCAGTTCAATGCACCCAGTGCACTAGATTCTTTTGCTCGAAGACACTCCGATGATTTTAGACTCATCATATCTCATTTGATCCCACTCAAATGCTAGCAAAAGAATTCTACAACTTTAACAAGATAAAGGTGCCCAACCTTTAACTTAAGTTGTGAACAATATTCAAGACTAACTAAAGAATTGTGTCTACCACATACATATCCAGATGTACGAACAATTCTTCTTTTCTCATAGTCTTTAGACCTTATAATTATTTACTATGACAATTATAATATTAAACTATAAATGCTATAAGATTTGTTAAACCAGAAATCACTTTATTAATATGAAAAAGATTGTTAATTACAATATTACACTCTTGCTATTGAGCATAATCCTAACATTATCTTTGTATGTTGTGTTTATTTTTGTTGTGCATTAATGCCTATTTTCATCTCTTCTTGCATGTTTTTTTGATTGCATCTTGTGATTATATGTCATATCATGTTAGGCCTTTAGGATGCATTTAGTTTTACCTTTTTACCCCTTGCATGTTTTCTTGTGGGGTTCAAAGGAGTGGGCTGTGCTCTGGTCGTCAAGCGCCAAACCAGCGCAGCTCACCAGCGCAGATCGCCCAGTGGTCTGTCGCTGGTCGTGCGTTGGTCTAGACCGGCGTAGCTCACCAGCGCAGATCGTCCAGTTGTTTGTCGCTGGTCGTGCGCTGGTCCAGACCAGCGTAAAACGCCCAGTGGTGTGCCGCTGGTCGTGCGCCTGTCTGAGCGTTGGTCGTCAAGCGCCTGTGCAATTTTTCCCTTTGCACTGGTCTTGCGCCTGTCGTCTAGCGCAAGGCCACCAGCGCACAGAGCAATTTCTGGTGCGTTTTTCAAAACGACCACACTTCACTTATGGCCCCTTTATATATGCCACTTTGACTTTAGGTCAGCCAAGAGAGTTCAATTCATATTCTATACTTAGGATATTTTTCAAGAGAAGAAAAATACACAAAGAACTCATTTTTAATTACTCAAACACTTTTTCATGATCATCAATCATCATCTAGCATCATCTTTGATCATCTAGATGTCATCTTGCATGGATTCTTCATCATACTTTGCTTGGTAAGCTTTTCACTAATATCTTACATATTTTGTGTTTCTGTTAACAAGCAATCTCAATTAATTACTTGTATGTTATTTTATATACCTTGAATACAAGTTTGAGATTAGTATGATGCATGTTTGAGAAGTTGTATTATGATAGCTAATTAGGTTTTGTGCTTAATCTTGATTAGCTAAACTATTTGATTGAACATGTCATTTAGTTTTTAATATCTAGGATTATTCTAATTGCATATTAATCATCTTAGATAAGCATATAGGGTTTCCCTTGCTCTATGTTGCATTTGAATATTCATATATTCACTTAGGGTTTATTCTCTTCATTGAGAAAGTAAGTCTTGTGTGTAGCTTCCGGGATTAGGTTGCTTAGATTGCAAGCAAATTGGACTAGGTTCACTCATACCGGGATTAGGTAGGTATGTGATTACTTCCGGGATTAGGTTGTAATCGTTTTATACATTTAGTGGATTCGAGGTTCGAGTGTGGCTTACTTACTAGCCAGTGGTTTTTCTCGTGAGGGTTTCCACGTAAAAATCAAGTGTTATTTAATTTCCGCATTTTATACTTGATTTATTGCTTTATCTATTTAGGGGTAATTTCGTAATTTTGACTAACACGAAAAATTGGGTAAAAAGCTTAAAATCTATTCACGCCCCCTCTAGATAGTTTTATACACACCGTGCTATAATTTGTTTCAAATCCGATGAGGATGGCAACATAGTGCGGAACAAGGCTAGACTTGTAGCACAAGGGTACTCTCAAATTGAGGGTATCGACTTTGAGGAGACATTTGCTCCTATTGCCTGTTTAGAGTCCATTAGGCTTCTCTTGTCCATTTCTTGTGTGAACAAGTTCAAATTGCACCAAATGGATGTTAAGAATGCCTTCCTCAATGGCTTCTTGCAAGAGGAAGTGTTTGTTGAACAACCTAAGGGGTTTATGGATGCACACCACCCCAACCATGTCTATCGCCTCAAGAAAGCTCTATATGGGTTGAAACAAGCACCGAGGGCTTGGTATGAGCACCTCACTCAATTTCTTGTTGACAATAACGACTCAAGGGGTAGTGTTGAGAAGACACTATTCATCAAGAAAGACAATGATGAGCTTTTCATAGCTCAAATATATGTTGATGATATAGTTTTTGGCTCCACCAACAACACCAAGGTCCAACAATTTGTTGATGTCATGTCTCATGAATTTGAGATGAGTCTTGTTGGTGAGCTTAGTTACTTCCTAGGTTTGCAAATTAGGCAATTAGATGATGGGATTTTCATAACCCAAAGCCAAATATGCTAAAAACCTAGTGAAGAAGTTTGGTCTTGAAAATGCTAAACATTGTGATACACCCATGAGTACCGCTTTGAAGCTAAGCAAGGATGCTAGTGGTAAAAGTGTGAAACAAACGTTATATCGTGGCATGATTGGTAGCTTGCTTTATTTGACTGCAACTAGGCCCGATATCTCTTTTAGTATGGGTCTGTGTGCTAGGTACCAAGCGGATCCCAAGGAGTCCCATCTCTCTTCCGTAAAGAGAATGATTCGCTATGTGAATGGGACATCCAACTATGGGATTTGGTACTCTTTTGACACTAATGCTAGTCTTGTAGGCTTTAGTGATGCGGATTGGGCAGGAAATTATGATGATAGGAAAAGCACATCGGGCGGTTGCTTCTTCCTAGGCAACAACTTGGTGTCTTGGTTTTGCAAGAAGCAAAACTCGATTTCCTTGTCCACAGCCGAGGCCGAGTACATAGCCGCAGGGAGTGGATGCACACAACTCCTATGGATGAAGCAAATGCTAGTAGACTACGGATTCAACCAAGGTACACTCACTCTCTTTTGTGATAACATGAGTGCCATTAATATTTCCAAGAATCCGGTGCAACATTCTAGAACTAAGTATATTGACATCCGCAATCATTTCATTAGAGAGCTTGTTGAAAATAAATGCATAGTACTTGAACATGTAGGTACTAATGATCAACTTGCGGACCTATTTACTAAACCCTTAGATTCTACTCGATTTAAAACACTAAGTAGATCTATTGGGATATGTCTTGTGGAGTGATGTGATTTGTATTTGACCCCATATGGGGAACTCAAGCAAAGAGAGTTATTTTGCATTCTTGTTTCTTGCAAAAAATTTGAAATAACTTATGCCTCTTCTTTTAATTGTTTGAGTAAGCTTGGTTGCACATATGTATATATGTTTTCAATTCAATAAGTGTGAACCTTGCTTGTTTACAATCCATGTCATATTTATGTTCAAACATGCATTTTTGGACTAGGAGATATATATAGGAAGTATGATTTGAATGACCTATGGTTATCTCCATGACATGATGATTCTTTAATAACATGCTAATGTCAAATGAAAAAGCATGAAATTCATATAACATGCTCACATGAAAAGCATGAATTGATGATTGTATATTCTTAAAATGCAAAACTTGTGTGAAAGCTTATGAGACTCAATATGAATAAAGGATTTTGTATCCGTTCAAAGGAATTTATATTCCAAATGTCTCTCTTTCTTTATTGGTTGAACATGGCTACTATCATACGGATATCTTATCCGGAAAAATCAAATAGGGTGCAAAGTCGCTCATGCCTTGTTTCGCTTATAAAGTTTGAAACAAATAATGCACGGTGTGTATAAAAATATGTTATCGAGAAGGGGGGTGAATAGATTTTAACGATTATTACCCAATTTTCGCATGCAAGTTAATTTTATGAAAATGCCCCTACTAGTCAAAAATACATACAAGTGTAATATAGTGTGGAATTTAAATAACACTTGATGTATACGTGGAAACCCAACCACTGGGAAAAACCACGGGTTGTATAGTGCGCCACACTCGGAACTCGAAATCACTAATTGAAATGAAGTTTACAACCTATGTAGACCTCGTCTAACACTCCGGTCTGTAACCCCTCACTTCTACCCAGCGGGCCTTTATTAGCAACTCTATTCCAATTTGCTTGAGGCCTAAGCACTCTTAGCCCCAAGACTTACTTCTCAATGAAGAGAAACAACCTATGTGAATATATATGAATATTCAAATAACAAACAAGGCTAGGTAACCTTAGATGCTTATCTAGGATGATGAGATAATCAATTTAAATCAATCCTAGATATCAATTGCTAAATGACATGTCACATAGCATAGATAATCATAGATTATAAAAACCTAGATATCTATCAAAAACAACACTCAATCAATTCATCACAATTAATCTCTTTTCTTGTATTTAGCATGATCTAAAACATACAAGTAATTTAAAAGAGATGGCTTGGTATTTAAAATACTAAAATAAGATGAAATTAATCAAAATCTTACCAAGCAAGTTGTGATGATGCAAACCCATACATGGATGCACTCTATATAGACATAAGAGATGCAATATGAAATTTGATGCAAAAGGGGTTTGATTTGAGTGGTTAAAGGTGAGTTCTTGATTTGAATTTCTCTCAAATATCTCTCTTTTAAGTTTAGAGTTCTAATGAGTCAAAGAACTTATTCAGATAATGAGAAAGTGTGATATTTATAGACATCAAGAACAGGGCAAGTGAAAAGACAATTTTGCCCCTGAAATCGCACGATCGGTGGTTTCATTCGGTGGCCAGGCCACCGAATTTAACCGCCGAATGGTTCCTGAGCGGAACAGGGGAACTTCGGCGACTTCATTCGCGGTTTCTAAACCGCCGATCATAACCGCCGTTTTGGACCCGAGAGATATATTTCAATCAGGTCTCATTCGGCGGTATCTAACGGCGGCCAGGCCACCGAACGTAACCGCCGTTTCACCAAAAATGGTGAAACCAAGGAGAAGCCAAAGGCATCTCCACCGGCGATCATCGCGCAAAACAAAGCACATCAACGTGCACGCGCGGACGTTTCCGAACAACCTTCGGGAAAAGAATTTCTCCACAGTAAAAGCTAATCATGCATGAAGTGCAAGTATGGGTATTGAATGCATCCTAATGCCTATCATGTCATGGCATTATCATATAACATGATGCAATCAATTCAACATGCAAGAAGAGATATTGAATAATTCAATAAAGCACAATGCACACAAAATATAAACACAACATTCAAGAATAAGAGTTATGCATGTTGTGTGTGTGTGCAACTATATCTCTTCAAGCCAAAGTAAGCACTAGATATACCTTTGGTGCTTGTCCTCTTGAGGTCTTGGAAAAGGTCTTTGATCTTCAACAAATCACCTAGACTACCCTTACAACCGAACCCCAACATGTGGTTTGCCCACGAAATAAACCAATCAATTAAAGGGAATCCTTACAAAGTTGGATATAGTTGTTCTTAAATTGAAATCAATAAATTCTCTATATCCTTGCTTTTCTCATGACATTGGTGAAATTGGTTTGAATTCTTATTAGAAACCTTTGTCATTTGCTTTGCCAAATACCATTGTATTTTGGACTTGAATGCTACATGTCTTGTATGCAAAGCATGTTTGATTCACACATTTTACTCAAATAAATCTCCTTGTTTCTCTTCAATTAATTGAGATGCATAAAGTGACTTATATTGATTATGCAAATGTCTTGCATGCTACTATCTCTCGTTGCTATGAGTGACCCGGTTGGGGACTACTCCCTTGCCTATATCATGACAAAAAGGGGGAGTAGGATATGGTAAGGGGAGTTGCAAATTGTAGTAGCAATTGTGCATGATTGTGGAGAACATACATTGAGGGGGAGTAACCCATTGAGGGGGAGCATTGCATACACATACATTGCATAATGTTGTGCCTAATCTTTTAAAAATGCAAATGCTTGTTTTTGTTCTCACTTGATTGATCTCACTTTTTACTTGTATTGGAAATGTTAGAAACTTTATTTTCAGGGATTGATTATTCTATAAGAGGTTGAAGACTTCAAGTTGCATTTTCTTATCTCTTTGTAATGTAGAATATCATTGTAGTCCCGTAGTTTCTATTTTTTTTGTGAGGAATCAATGTGAGTGGTGGTTTTGTCACGAAATAGCCAAAGGGGGAGATTGTAAGGTTCCCATTTGTTGATTGTCTCATTTCGTGGACAAACAACATGTTGGGGTCCTTTGTAAGGGTAGCTTAGGTGTTGTTGTTATTGCTCAAGCCCTTTGAAGACCTCGTCTTGATAAGCACTCCAAAGGTATATCTCTAGTGCTTATTTTTCTTTGAAGAGATTAGTTGCACACACACACTTAACATACATTGCATATGTGTAGTTTCTCTTCACATGTCACTTTTCACACTTGCACTTATATGTTATTTTTTGTTGTGTGAATTTGTGACTTGTAATTCGTTTCCCGATAGTATTCGGAAACGTCCGCGCATGCACTAGAATGTGCTTGGTTTTACGCGAAGACCGCCTACGAAGAATGCGTTTGGCTTCTCCTTGGTTTTCACCTATGTTGGTGATCGGCGGCCTGGCTACCGAATGAAACCGCCGTTTGCATCCAGAAGTGTCTGGAGCAATTCTACAGTTACGATCGGTGGTCACGACCGCCGTTCGAAATCGCCGTTCAAGACCTGATTGATTTTATCTCTCGGTTTGATTCGGTGGTTGATTCGGCGGTCATGAAACCGCCGAATGAAACCGCCGTTCATACCTGATTGATTTTATCTCTCGGTTTGATTCGGCGGTTAGATCGGCGGTCACGAAACCGCCATTGTTCCCCTGTTCTTCTAGGGTTCAATTCGGCGGTTAGAATCGGCGGCCTGGCCGCCGAATGAAATCGCCGATCGGTGCGTTTCAGGGGCAAACTTGTCTTTTCACACGCTCTATTTTTCATGCCTATAAATACATCACTTTCTCTTGTTCTGAATGTGACTCTTTAATCATCAAGAACCCTACTTCTAAAAGAGAGAATTTTAAGAGAGAAAGCAACCAAGTTTGCTCATTTAAACACTTAAACCAAAATCCATTTGCATCAAAGTTCATCTAGCATTCTCTAGCATATCTAGAATGCTTGCTTGCATGGGTCTTATATCATCACACTTGCTTTGGTAAGTTTTTCACTATTATCATATATAATTAGTGTTTTATTTATTATGGCATCTCTTTTATTACTTGATTGTTCTTAGATTGAATTCTAATATTCAAGATAGAGATTGTTGTGTTGATTTGATTGAGTGTTGTTTTGTGATAGATATCTAGGTTTCTATAATCTATGATTATCTAAGCTAATTGACATGTCATTTAGCTTTAATATCTAGGATTGTTTTTAATTGCAAATTCATCATCTTAGATAGGTATATAGGGTTTCCCATGCTCTATGTTGCATTTGAATATTCATATATTCACTTAGGGTGTTAATCTCTTTTTAGAGAATTAAGTCTTGTGTTGTGACCGGGATTAGGTTGCTTAATTCGCAAGCAATCGGACTAGGTTCGCTTATACCGGGATTAGGTAGGTGTGAGATTACTTCCAGAATTAGGTTGTAATTTCATCACATTTAGTGGATTCGAGGTTCGGGTGTGGCTTACTTAACAGCCCGTGGTTTTTCCCGTCAGGGTTTCCACGTAAATATCAAGTGTTGTTTTAATTTCCGCACAATATTACACTTGGTATATTTTATTGACTATTAGGGGTATTTTAGTAATCTTGTCCTTAATTGAAAATTGTGTAAAATTAGTTAAAATCTATTCATACCCCCCCTCCCCCTCCCCCTCCCCCTCCCCCTCTAGATTAATAGTTTGCACACCGTGAGAACTTTTAGTTCGTATACCCTGTCAGACAGTAGGGTGTCGCAATTTAGAAAATAAAGAAGGAAAGGAGTTTTAATTAATCAATCGGGGTGCCCACTCCCCCATGTACGGGCTAAAAAAAAAAACTGACAATGCAGCGAGGAAATAATAAGAAAATCAGGTTTTCTCCTCTGTCGTTTTTCCTTGCCCGCTTTCCTCGTCAGCCCCATCGTCATCAATAGCGTCATGAACTTCTCCGGCTCCAGCCATAACTATTCCAGCGGGAGGATCCATCCCATCAGTCAGGGGTGCGAAATCTCGTTCCAAGTCATTCGGAGAAACCTGGGGACTCCGAGTACCCTTCTCAATAAATTCCGGAATGGTGGCTGCTTGAGGAGGGCCCCCCTGGTCCTGATCTTCGAACTGGGCAGCTCAAGCCATCATCAAGTCGCGATCCCAGTTAAGAGTGGTCTACAAATCAAAGGGGGGAGGAAATGCCTTGGCAACTTCATATGAGGCAGTAAAATACCCATCCCCAAAAGAGGAATCCACCCTGGACTCCAAGGCACTCATGGAGGCCTGCAGGGTCCTATGGTCGTCCAGAATGGTGGCCATCTCCGCCTTAACGGTCTCTCTGTCATTCCGGCGATGGGTTGACCTAACAACCTCCATGTCATAAGCATGAGTCACCCATTTCAGTTCCATCAAGGCAGCCTTCTTACCCGCATCAGATTCAGAGGCTTCCTGAACTAAGGAAGAAACGCTCTCCTCAGCCCGGGCCAGATCATTCCTAGCCTTCTCTAGTTTGGCCTGAAGAGCCAGGTTGGCCTCCTTCAGGACAATCACCTACTGCCCCATGGCCAGGGTGAACTTGAAACCCTGCAGAAAGCAACAAAGAAGATATAAAACAGGAAAGGGGAATTCATATACGACAAGCTAGAAAAACCAAACTCATACCTCAGCAAGAAGAGAAGCCCCATTGGATGCTGAAATATCAGTCGGGAGAGAGGACATGGATTGCAAACCTCCACTGGAGCAAGCAACAATGAACTTAGAAATGACCTCTTCTTAATCATAGTTGCGAGACCCCGACCCAGAAGAAGGATCAGTAAAAGAGATAGCCCGAGCACCGTCTGCCTTCTTTTTCCCCGTTCTAGTAGGAAGCTGGGCGGAAACGGTGAAGAAAGAAGGAGGAAGAGGAGCGACCTTTATTGCAGGCAGGATGACAGCCACATTGGAAGTTCTTTTCGAAGTGGGGAGTGGAGAAACTTTGGTCTTGGCAGCCCGCGCTAACATCTCACCTAAAGATGGGAGCGTTGTGATTTTTACCGTGAAGGGAGTAGGAGAATATGGAGCCGACCCCGTAATTACATGAGGAGGAGTCGGCGCAAGTGGCTGAGATATGGAGGTGACTCCGACGCCAACAGAAGAAGGGGTAGGGGAACTGGCAGGAGAGGATCTGGACTTATTGATCCTGATAGAAAAGAAGAAGGAAGGGGAGTAGCCGAAACTGTCAGAAGAACCATTAGTAAGAAGAAAGAGAAAAAGAACGGAGGAAAGGTGAGGGGCAAGGCATACCTGGTTGCGCAAGAGATATCCGCAGATACCGCTCCAACCGGGCGCCTTCAAAGGGATCACAGGTGGGATACTGCAGGTTAGCATAGTTCCTATCTTGAATCTTCATAAGAATCTGGCTGGATTCTGCAGAAAGCTCACCCGAGTTCCACTTATCTATTGGAGAAAAGCGAATAGGAACCGAGTGTTTAACCCCATCCAGATACACCGACTGGCCCCAATCGCCTTCGACTACGACCCACTCGTCCTTCCAGGGCAGGATGAATTTCACATTCACCCCAGGAACAACGAATTGCAGCTTATTCTTGGGCCTTAGGTAGAATTGACCTCGAGGGACCATACTCGTTATTTTAAAAATGTAGCGAAAGTCGTCAAAGCTAGGTTCCTTCTCGACACCGTCTTTTTCACACTGCTCCCTCCAGAGCACCAGGAACCCGGTCAGGTTCTTCCAGAATCCGGGTGAAATCTGTAGTGGGGCCAGTCTTAAAGCGACAAGCAGCCTGCTAATAGATGGGTGAAGAGGAAGCCGAACGCCACACTCGAAGGCGGCCACGTGAATTAGCAGGCAACCTGTAGGGGGAGTGTACACATCATACCCCCGATGAGGAAGGGAGAGACGAATAGCATCAGGGATTTTGTAAACCCTCCTGAGCTAGGTTAAAGTATCTACTGTGTAGACCGAATCTGGGATTATGCGGCCTTCACCGAAAGGAGGGAGGGGCCCAACAAGAAATCCCAAAGAATCCACAGGAAGAATATCGCCTGCCTCCTCCCCCTTTTTATCATCAACACCAGCAACATCACCTTCGTCCACTATCTGGACCGGATTCTCAGGTTCATTGCAAAAACCCAACCTGATTCGGGTATTCCTTATAGAGCGACGGCGCTGGGATGAGATACCATCTCCAATAACGTCTCCATCACCTCGATTACGTTTCTTTCCCTTGATCGACTATGAACTCGCTGCTGAATCTTCCTTCTGGCTGCCAGGAAGATACGAAGAGGCAGAAGGAGAACCTGATGAGGCAGGCATTGGAGGTGGAAGGACATCCTGAGTGGAGGCAGGAAGCTTTGAGGAAGATGCCATTGTTAAAAAGAAAAGATTCGAAAGAAGGAGAAGATTTTAGTTCATGACTTCTGAAGGGCAAGCGAAGCATAGCAAAAGAAAAGAGGGGGAGAGAGGTCTATTTATAGGTAGAAGAAGGGCGGTTACCAAAACATAAAAGGAAACAAGGATTAATGGTTGAAGACGTGCTCAAGAAAAACTCTAAAAAACCCGCGCCGGAAACGGCCAATTTGAATTTATGAAGCAATCGCTATCAGACACGTGGATTATTATCAAATACCACCGTTTTGAAAGAAGATTTCCCTCTTCATTATGAAGACAGCCAGGCCAGACTAGACAAACAGACAAGGCAAAAAATCCTTCGATCGAACTAGGGAATCCTGACTCCAACCCCAGCAAGATGCCGGTGTTCAAGTTAGGGGGGACTTTTGTTAACCGCCAAAAATGGCGGGGACCAAAAAAGAATTTTCCACTAGTTTTGAGAAGAAAGCCGGGGTGTAAAATAGTAGAGGAAAAGATGTCCGGATTTTGCTAAGGTGACTGGCTAGAATAAGAGCCTCTATCCACCCTAACCAGGTCCAAAATCTTTGGAACCAGGAAAACACTAGAAAGCCGTAAAAAGAAGGGCCTTAAAGACACGACCATCATAAGATCCTGGCATCCAACTACCCCAAGTATCTTGGTACCCCGATACCAGGAACCCGATATCTGCAAACATCAGGGTTAGGAAGAGCAAGAAGTGTAGGGAAAAATCATAGTACACGCAGCGGAAGCGAGACTAAAAATAGGTTTAGTATGTTTTAAAATTTTTCCTTTGATCAACCTTAACCCTTTAAATTAATTAAACATACATATAAAGTAACAAAAAGTAGAATACCTTTTGTCGCGTGATCCGATTGACTTACGTCGATGGTAATCCGCAAGATCTTCAATCCTAGCACGAACGTGAATCACCTAGGAGCGTGGTCTCCCTTTTCTTTGAATTGCATACCTGAGAATGGATAAACAAACTTTCTTTTTCCTTTTGTTAGTCACAAAACAACCAAAAGAATACAAAGATTATTCCGGTCACTTTTGAGTTCTCAATCTAATGATCGAAACTCGCGTGAACCTAATTCGATGTTGTACACACAAGCTTATTGATGAACAAGCAATTAGTGTACTATCAAAAGAATAATCTCTTCTCTCTTTTTTGTCTTGGCAGAATAATCAAACACTTTTCTATGAGTATAAGAAGAAGAAGAAAATTTTATTCCATCAACTTCTAGGTGGCCGAACCCTATATTATTTCTTATATAGGGTGGCCGAATTTTCTTCTCTTTTCCTTTTAGGGTTGCCGAAATCTACTTGTTGTTCACTTAGGGTTGCCGCAATTCCTCTACTAAAAAGGATTTGTGTTGTACCCTAATTCACATCAACTTTAGACTCCTAACCCTAATACAACACATAAGTATTTTTATTCTTTATTGACTTAATAAAAAGACTTCTTATTTGATTAAATAAATAAACATAATTATTTATTTTCTTACCAAACAAGTCTTTTACTTTTAGTATACTACTACCAATAGTATAATTCTAGGAAACATATTTCCTAATCAGAAAAAGATTTTTTTTCTTAATTAAATAATTAATTAGTAAATTAATTAATTCTCATTTAATCAAACAATAAAATAAAATAATATTTTTGACTAATAATTTAGCCTTGCCACCCCACATTAAATATATGGGCCAAATATTATTTCCTTATTTTATTTAATTCATTGGACTTTAAATAAAAAGTCCACATGTGAACCAAACCCATTCTTACTAAAAGAAACAAGCCCACATACCTTTCATTAATATATTAATTTAATTGATCAGCCCATTAAATAAATAATGTGCAAATTATATTCTTAATATATTAAATGCAATTCTAGATGGACCTATAAATTGGTCCGGTAGAATATATCAAGTGATCCATGCAAGTCCGTGTGGATTGGGGATCTTGGCGGGCTATCTAAATTTAAGCTTCAATAGACATAACCTAATCACAATCAACAAATGATTCACTTAGGTCCGATCCATTAATTTTAACTCATTCCACTAAAGAGCTAAAATTGAACTCTTAAATAAAGATAGAATAAGAAGATGTTCCTCATTCATACCCTAGACAATCATGTTGGAGATAGTGTATCCTCGTGATTGATATCAGTAATCGCCAAGAGTTCATAGATCGCCTATAACTCTCCAAGTTACCATATTTACTCATATGACCACGTTTTGAACTTAGATATTTTGACTTGTCCAGAAGCCATGTTTTCAATAGTCACTATCGAAAACTCAACGTTGAGATTTAATATCCAGTTACCTCAAAACATCCATATGATGATATTATACTCTCATTTAATAAATGGAGCCACGATGTCCATATCTATAAATGAAGTCCTCTATCGATTAACAAATGAATATCACAAAACTATCGAGGATAGACTATGCTATATAATCGTACTCGTTGATAACTCAAATGATATCACTTGCAACCATAAATCCATCATTTATCTCAGGATTAAGATAGACTCTCCGATTGTCCTGATAATGAAAAGACTATTATCTATTGATGGTTCTAGATAAAGCTTTTCATTGTGATCCAGTTCAATGCACCCAGTGCACTAGATTCTTTTACTCGAAGACACTCCGATGATTTTAGACTCATCATATCTCATTTGATCCCACTCAAATGCTAGCAAAAGAATTCTACAACTTTAACAAGATAAAGGTGCCCAACCTTTAACTTAAGTTGTGAACATTATTCAAGACTAACTAAAGAATTGTATCTACCTCATACATATCCAGATGTACGAACAATTCTTCTTTTCTCATAGTCTTTAGACCTTACGATTATTTACTATGACAATTATAATATTAAACTATAAATGCTATAAGATTTGTTAAACCAGAAATCACTTTATTAATATGAAAAAGATTGGCAATTACAATATTACACTCTTGCTATTGAGCATAATCCTAACAATCTCCCACTTGCGCTATAGCAAATGTGTCATATCTCTCATGCCCATGTTCTCTAGATGCCCATCGAAACTCTTCTGAGGTAGAGCCTTTGTGAAGGGATCTGCTAGATTTTCTGCTGACGCGATTTTGGTAATCGTCATGTCACCCCTTTGAACAATCGCTCTTAAAAGATGATACTTTCTTTAATGTGTTTTCCTCTCTTGTGACTTCTTGGTTCTTTCGAATTAGCCACTGCTCTACTGTTGTCACAGTAGATAGTGATCTGCTTATTCGCACTAGGAACCACTTCCAAGTCTATCAAGAATTAGCGGAGCCAAACAGCCTCTTTGGCAGCCTCGCATGCAGCTACATACTCAGCTTCCATGGTGGAATCAGCAATACAAGATTGCTTGATACTCCTCCATATGACTGCTCCTCCTCCAATAGTAAACACAGCTCCTGATGTGGATTTTCTGGAGCCAGAATCTGTATACCCAACGGGAATTAAATCCCCTCCAGAGTATACAAGCATATTATCTCTCATTCTCTTGAGATACTTGAAAATATGCTTGATAGCCGTCTAGCGATCAGGACCAGGTTTCGATTGAAACCTACTAACTATGTCAACAGCAAAACAAATATCTGGTCTAGTGCAGAGCATTGCATACATGAGACTTCCAACTGCCGAGGCATATGGAACTCTACTCATGAATTGCTCTTCATGCTCATTCTTAGGAACTTGTTCCTTAGAAAGTTTGATTCCATGTCTGAAAGGTAACATACCTTTCTTGGAATCCTGCATGGAAAACCTAGACAAGATCTTGTCTATGTATGAAGCTTGGGATAATGCAATCGTTTTATTCTTTCTATCCCTTATTACTTGGATACCTAGAATAAAACTTGCTTCTCCTAAGTCCTTCATATCAAATTGTTTTGCTAACCATTCTTTTACTGATGTCAATACACCTAAATCGTTTCCAATGAGTAGTATATCATCAACATAAAGAATCAGGAAAACCAACTTGTCGCCTTTAATCCTTTTGTATACATAAGGTTCGTCAGGATTCTGAATAAATCCAAAACCTTTGACAGCTTGATCGAACCTTATGTTCCAGGATCTGGATGCTTGCTTTAATCCATTTATGGATTTCTGCAACTTGCATACCTTTTCCATTTGGCCCTTTTCAATGAATCCTTCTGGTTCCATCATGTAGATGCTTTCATCAAGACTTCCATTAAGGAAAGCTGTCTTGATGTCCATTTGCCAAATCTCTAAATCTAAAGATGCTGCAATGGACAAGAGTATCCTACTAGATTTAAGCTTGGCCACAGGAGAGAAAGTTTCCTCGTAATCGATACCTTCTTTCTATGTATACCCTTTAGCTACCAATCTAGCTTTAAAGGTTTCCACCTTTCCATCCATACCTCTTTTCCTCTTGTATACCCACTTGCACCCAATGGGTTTTATCCCTTTAGGCAAGTCTACAAGGGACCAGACTTTGTTATCGAACATGGATTCAATCTCAGATTGCATTGCCTTTTGCCAGTGGCGACAATCAACATCCTCCATTGCTTCCTTATACGTGTAGGGATCATTATCGTCCAGAAGATTCTCCACTGATTCTCCCAGACCGATGTATCTTACGGGTTGTGTTCTAACCCTCCCACTACGATGAGGAATGGTAGGTTGTTAATATTATGTTGGATCAGAACTTACAATTGGGTTAGGTTGTGTAACCTCTCGTGGAATTGTATCTCCTGACATCTCATTTAGGACAATTCTACTTCTAGGCACAAAATCATTCATATAGTCCTTTTCCAGAAATTTAGCATTTGTCGAAACAAATACTTTAAGATCTGAAGGACTATAGAAATAATATCCTTTAGTTTTTTTTGGATACCCTACAAATATACATGTTTCCAAACGGGACTCCATCATTTCTGTCTTTCCTTTTAACACATGCGCAGGACAACCAAATATCCTTAAGTGTTGTAAACTAGGCTTGCACCCAGTCCACAACTCATGCGGTGTTTTAGGAACGGACTTAGATGGTACATCGTTTAGAATGTATATACCAGTTTGTAAAGCATATCCCTAAAAAGAAATAGGAAGTGTTGAATAACTCAACATAGACCTAACCATATCCAAAAGAGTTCTATTTCTCCTTTCTGCTACCCCATTCTGTTGAGGTGTACCTGGTGTAGAAAACTGAGAAACTATCCCATTATCAATAAGATATTGCTGAAACTCACCAGATAGATATTCTCCACCACGATCAGATCTCAAGATTTTTATGTGTTTCTCAAGCTGATTTTCTACTTCAGCTTTGAATGCTTTGAACATGTCAAAAGCATTTGACTTATGTCGCATGAGATACACATAGCCAAATCTCGAGTAATCATCTGTGAAGGTGATGAAGTACTCATATCCACCTGAATGCTCATAGGACCACATACATCAGTGTGTATCAATCCTAAACATTCAGTGGCTCTTGCGCCTTTGGCCGAGAACGACCTTTTGGTCATTTTACCTTCCTAACAAGATTCACAAGTTGGTAGATCATCAACCTTTAAGTCACTTAAAGGTCCGTCACTTACCAATCTTTTAATCCTATTAAGGTTAATATGACCTATGCGTAAATGCCATAGGTAGGTTTCATCTATTGATAATTTTTATGATCAGGTTCCGTTAATTCTGTGTCTAACAAGTGAGAGATATTTCTATGCAAGAAGTATAGACCATTTTCCAATGTACCTTGGTGTAAGGTTCCTATTTGTTGATTGGCTCATTTCGTGGACAAACCACATGTTGGGGTTCTTTGTAACGGTAGCCTAGGTATCGGGTTTATTGTTCGAAGCCCTTTGAAGACCTCGTGTTGATAAGCACCGAAGGTAAATTTCTATGTGCTTACTTGTTTTGAAGAGATAGTTGCACACACTCACAACTCATGCATATGTTTAATCTTTGTATGTTGTGTTTCTTATTGTTGTGCATTAATGCTTATTTTCATCTCTTCTTGCATGTTAGTTTGATTGCATCTTGCATTTCCAATTGCCTTGTCATGTTTAGATTTAGGATTGCATCTTTGCATTGGGTGCTCCCAAAGGCGCTGTACGAACAGCGCCCATTGAGCGCTAGAATTGTATTTAATATATTAAGAATATAATTTGCACATTATTTATTTAATGGGCTGATCAATTATATTAATATATTAATGAAAGGCATGTGGGCTTGTTTCTTTTAGTAAAAATGGGTCTGGTTCACATGTGAGCCTTTTATTAAGGTCCAATGGATTTAATAAAATAGAAAAACAATATATAGATATATTAATATATAGGGTAATTAGCACAAATAACCCATGAACTCTACGTTCGTTGCTATTTCCCCCCCTATACTTTTTTTTAGACAGTAAACCCCCTGAACTATCATAAATTGACAATGGCTGACGGAACCCTAATTCTGTCTAGGGAAAATTACACTAAGTCCCCCTGATTATTTATATAATTGCATTAAACAGGAAAAATATAATAATATGACACAAATACCCCTCTGACCAATTTTTTTTTTTTAAATTAAATTTAAAATTGAAATAATAGTTAAATAATAATTAAATAAATAGAGAAATGAAAAAAGTAAATTGATATAACAATTATTTAAATTATCTTTTTATTTAAATATCCCTAAATATAAAACCAAGATAAATATTTAAATTATTTAAGAAAAATAAAAATAATGGTTAAATAATAATACAATTCCCTTTAAAAAAAAAAAAATTGTTGATCTCAATTACCCAAAAAATAAAGTAATAGGTTTCTTCATTAATGAAGATCCATCAATGTTCTTTTATTATTATTATTTTGTTTTTTAAAATTTTTTTAATTGGATTTCATTTATTGGTTTGTGAATTGTGTTTTTTAAATTAATTTTTTTTTAACTTAACGAACATAGAGAAGAGAAATCCTTAAAATAAAAATTTTTAAATAAATATTTTTAAATGAACATCAATCCATCTAATTAAATGAACATCTGTTTCTCCATCCAATCCTTAAAAAATTCCCTTCTCTAAAGAAATAAAAATATTTAAATTTTCAACACCCAGAAACCAAAAATTAAAAAATTTAATTTTTAATTCTTCTATGTGTGTTTTTAATTGGAGCGATATTCAATTTTTTAAAATTTGTACTTGTATTATTATTATTATTATTTTGTAATTGAGATAAATCAATCTATTTCAAAAAACAAATTGAGATAAATCAATCAATTTAAAAAAAAATGCTTTTTTTATTTGAATTTATTTTAATAAATATTTCTCCATCGTCTATCTTTGAGATGGATGGTAGAGATTTTAAAGATGTTTTAATTTTTTAAAGATTTTATTTTCTTTATAAAAAAAATAGAATTGTATTATTATTTTTTTTGAAAGGGAATTGTATTATTATTTAACCATTATTTTTATTTTTCTTAAATAATTTAAATATTTATCTTGGTTTTATATTTAGGGATATTTAAATAAAAAGATAATTTAAATAATTGTTATATCAATTTACTTTTTTCATTTCTCTATATATTTAATTGTCTTTATAATAAAATTCAGATTTTAATTATTATTTAACGATTATTTCAATTTTAAATTTAATTTTTTAAAAAACAAATTGGTCAGAGGGGTATTTGTGTCATATTATTATATTTTTCCTATTTAATGCAATTATATAAATAATCAGGGGGATTTAGTGTAATTTTCCCTAGATAGAATTAGGGTTCCGTCAGCCATTGCCAATTTATGATAGTTCAGGGGGTTTACTGCCTAAAAAAAAAGTATAGGGGGGGAAATAGCAACGAACGTAGAGTTCAGGGGGTATTTGTGCTAATTACCCTAATAAATATGGCACATAGCCGAGATATATATATGATATTATATTGTTTTATTTTTATTATTTGATTAAATGGAAATTAATTAATTGATTAATTAATTATTTAATTAAAAATCAAAATCTTTTTCTGACTAGGAAATATATTTCTTAGTAGTATACTATTGTGGTAGTATAAATAAAATAAAAGACTTTATTTGGTAAGTAGATAAATAAGGGATTTATTTATCTAGTCAAATTAGGAAGTTTTTGATATAGTCACAAATACACTAAAGAGTTGGATTATAGTTTGAAATTCTATGGAAATCTACCTAGAGTTAGGATTTAGGTCAAAAGACACAAATCCTATATGGTAGAAGATTTTCGGCCACATGATATATATAGCTAATATATATATATATATATATATATATATATATGTAGGATATATATAATATAAAAAATATATGGCACTTGGCCAGAATATATATTATAAATATACATGGCCGGATATATATATAATATAAAGATATATGGCACTTGGCCGCATATATAAAAGATAGATATATCATTCTTGCAAGGTGTATTAGTTTTTAGGACTAATACTTTATGAGGCAAGTGGAATTCGAAAAAAACCCTAGGTCTTTGGCTTGAGAATATTTTTCTTTTGCTTAAGAAAAATAAAATCCAACTCTAGAGATTAGTGTGATAATTCGGCCAAGAGAGAAAAACAGAAGAGATCGTTTTATTTCGATAGTGCACTAGTAGCTTATTCATCAATAGGCTTTGTGCACAACTTCGAATAAGGTTCACGCGAGTTTCGATCATTAGATTGAGAATTCAAAAGTGACCGGAACGTTCTTTGTTATCTCTTGGAGGTTTAGTGACTAACGAAAAAGAAAAAGTTTTTGTTATCCATCCTCAGGTACACAATTCAAAGAAAGGGAGACCACGCTCCTAGGTGATTCACGTTCGTGACTGGATTGGAAGATCTTGCGGATTACCATCGACGCAACGTCAATCAGATCACGCGACAAAGGTACGATATCTTTATTATATGTTAATTAATTAGAGGCTTAAGGTTCAAATTATGGAAAAATTTTAAACTATACTAAACTCGATTTTAGTCTCGCTTCCGCTGTGTGTACTCGATTTTTCCCTACAGAACTATCAACCCTTCAAAACAAAAGATTATACTTTCCAAAGCAAGAGTATGCGAGATGATCAAGTGAAAATAAAATAAGCATTTGCATTTAAGAAATTAGGTACAACATCTTGCAATGTATGTGTATGCAATGCTCCCCCTCAACGGGTTACTCTCCCTCAATGAATATTCTCCCCAATATGCACAATTGCCACTACAATTTGCAACTCCCCTTACCACAATCTGCTCCCCCTTTTTGTCATGATATAGGCAAATGAGTAGTCCCCAACCGGGTCACTCTTAGCAAAGAGAGATAGTAGCATGCAAGATATTTGCATAATAATATAAGTCACTTTATGCATCCCAAATTAATTGAAAAGAAACAAGGAGATTTATTTGAAAGAAAAAATAATGTGTGAATCAAACATGCTTTGCATACAAGACATGTAGCATTCAAGTCCAAAATACAATGGTATTTGGCAAAGTAAATGACAAAGGTTTCAAATAAGAATTCAAACCAATTTCACCATTGTCATGAGTAAAACAAAGATATAGAGATTTCATTGATTTCAATTTAAGAACAACTATATCCAACTTTATAAGCGAAACATGGCATGAGCGACATTGCACCCTATTTGATTTTTCTGGGAATGATACCCGTATGATAGTAACCATGTTCCACAAGTAATGAAAGAGAGACAATTGGATTATACAATCATTTGAACAGATACAAGATCCTTTTTTTTATTTTGAGTCTCATAAGCTTTTTCACACAAGTTTTGCATTTTAAGAATATGCAATCATCAATTCATGATTTTTCATTTGAGCATGTTATTAAAGAATCATCATGTCATGGAGATAACTATAGGTCATTCAAATCATACTTCCTATGTAGATCTCCTAGTCCAAAAATGCATGTTTGAACATAAATATGACATGGATTGTAAACAAGCATAGTTCACACTTATTGAATTGAAAACATATATACATATGTGCAACCAAACTTACTCAAGCAATTAAAAGAAGAAGCATAAGATATTTCAAATTTTTTGCAAGTGACAAGAATGCAAAAATAGCTCTCTTTGCTTGAGTTCCCCATATGGGGTCAAACACAATCCTTCATTAATGAAGGTCATGAGGTCCTATGGACCTACTAAGTCCATTGGACTTAGTTGAACCTATTAGAGACAAATTTGTCTCGTAGCAAGCGGGTTCATCTTTTCTAATCCACATAGATATAACATTTTTCTTTCTAGTGGTTAAAGTTTCAAGAGTTCTAGATGTCATAGGATCATGTAAATGAATATCATCCTTCCTATGAACATGCATTCTAGCTCTAGCTTTCTTCTTCTCAATCATGCTTTTAACTCTACACATTTTAATGTAACGAAAGCACTTTGGTCTAATATGACCATCAATACCATAAAAATGACATGTAGGGACAAAGTTAGGAATCATACCATGTCCTTGTGCATGCATAAGAGTCTTCCCATGTCTTTGCGGTTGTCTTGGTTGTTGGATAGGATCTCTCATTCTTTGTTGTTGACCAAGACTTGGTTGCTTCCTCGGTTGAGTTTGCATGATTGGTCTCTTCCCTTGATGGAGTTGAGTTTGAGGGAAGTTAGCATGAAGAACTCTTGTAGGTTGAGCTTGAGGTTGTCTTCTTGGAGCTACCTTCACTTGTGCACTATGAGAGCATTGTCCTAGATCAATCTTCTTCCTACGAGTTTGCACCGGTGAAGCTTCTTTGTAGCTCAAGCTCTTGACAAACACGGTCTTGTTAGGAGTGGAGGACTCCTTGCCATCTTCAAACCCAAGACCTCTCTTGTCACAAGGACTCTTTCCAACACTTAACATGTGGTCAAGTTTTTCGGTGCTAGAAACTATCCTAGTCCTTGACCCCTTGGCTTCTTCAAGCTCTCTCTTTAATCCTTCTTCATTTCTATTAGATAAGTCTAACTCCTTTCTTAGCTTATCTTCAATTTTCTTGGATTTTTCCATTTGTTCACTTAAGTGGTCAATATGAGCTAAAAGGTCAAGATTCTCTTCTCTCAATTTTTGAGTCTTTTCCTTGGTCTTCATTGCTAAGCTTTTAAACTCAGTGAGGTATTCATCTAGAACCTTTTTCTCCACATATCCATGTGTGGAGTTAGATGAAGAGTCATCTTCATTAGAGTCATTTTCTTCTTAACTCTCATTCTCTTCTTCATTGTAGGAGATCGGAAAGGCAAAATAATTATTCTCACAATCATTCAAGCTCGAGGGACTTTCTTCAACAATTTTCACTTTGCTGTCCCGCTTGTGAGAGCAACCTAATGCCAAAAATTTTGCCACAACCTCTTCATCACTATCACTTGAAGTGGCGACCTCCTCTCTTTCATCTTCCAAGTTAGCACATTCCTTGGAGATATGCCCGAATCCTCCACATTCGTAGCATTGAATCTTCTCTCTTGAAGACATCTCATGATATGGCTTGACATTCTTGATTGTGGTCTTCTTCTTCTTGAAGTCATTCCCCTTTGAGCCATAACCACTATTTTATAGATTCAAAAACTTCTTGAATCCTTTGGCAATGCGTGCCATGTCTTCATATGAGTCATCCTCCTCATCTTCCATCTTGGATGTCTTCAAGGCAATATCATTTTTCTTCTTAAGAGGTGATGTGGTAGCCTTTCTTGATTCATAGGCTAGAAGTCTTCCAATGACTTCGCTCGGCTTCATTTCTTTGTAGGTGTCATTTTCTTCTAAAGCCGTCACTTTGGGCTCGAACCTCTTGGGAAGTGATAGCATGATCTTTTGCTTGATTCTTCTATCCAAGTAAGGATCACCAAGTTGGTGACTTTGGTTCACAATGTCCATTAGTCTCACTTGGAAGTCATTGAAGTGCTCGTGCTCTTCCATCATAATGGTCTCAAACCGAGTTTGGAGAACTTGGAGCTTGGAGTCCCTAACTATCTCGGTTCCTTCATGAGCAACTTCTAGGATGTCCCATGCCTCTTTGGCTATCCTAGTAATTTGAATCAACTTATATTGATTCTCATCGACTGCGCAACGGATGGCATGTATGGCTTTGTTGTTCCACATGGAATCAACAAATTCTTGCGCGTCCTACTGTGCCTTAGGCTTAAGCACTTCTTCTCCTCCATCCAACGGAGTCATCATAGGTGGAGCATATCCATCTTCAACCGCCATCCACGCCCTATCATGGATTTGGCATATGTATGCTTCCATCTTCCCCTTCCATGAGGAGTAATTATCGCCGGTGAGCAACGGTGGCCTCACGCTCGATGCTCCCTCTTTGCTCATCCGGAAACCACTCATAGTGTTTGGATGAATGCAAATGAGATGAATGCAAAATGTATGAATAAATCAAAAAATCACACAAGATGCAAAACACACCAAAATGAACAAGGATCACCTATATATGTCTAGGAACCCGCTCTGATACCAATTGAAACAAATTAATAGTGTGTTCTAATATTAATCTAGAGGGGGGGTGAATAGATTTTAATCGTTATTACCCAATTTTCGCATGTATGACAATTTTACGAAAATACCCCTAACTAGTCACAAAAATATAACAAGTGTAATATAGTGCGGAATGTAAATAACACTTGATATTTACATGGAAACCCTCACGGGAAAAACCACGGGCTGTTATGTGCGCCACACACGAACCTCGAATCCACTAATTGAAATGATTACAACCTAATCCCGGTTTAATGATCTAATCCCGATCAATAATCATCACAACTACCTAATCCCGGTATAAGTGGACCTAGTCCAATTGCTTGTGATTTAAGCTACCTAATCCCGATAGCAACACAAGACGTAATTCTCTAAGAAGAGATAATACAACCTAAGTGAATTTATGAAATATCCAAAAATGCAATTAGAGCTAGGTAACCCTATATGCTTATCTAGGATGATGATTTTGCAATTAATTCAATCCTAGATATTAAAAGCTAGATGACATGTCAAATAGCTTAGCTAAACATAGATTATATAAACCTAGATAGCTATCAAAATACAACACTCAATCCTGTCAACACAACAATCTCTATTTTGTATCTAGAATATATTCTAAGAACATACAAATAATATAAGAGATGTCAATGATAAATAAAACACTAATTATATATGATAATAGTGAAAAACTTACCAAAGAATATGTGTTGACCAAAACCCATGTAAGCAAGCATCCTAACTATGCTAGAAAATGCTAGATGATAATTTGATGCATATGAGAATGGTTTTTGAGTGTTAAAAATGTGTTCTTGATTTGATTTTCTCTCAAATGTCTCACTTTGAAGTTTAGGGTTCTTAGAGTTAAAGAACATGTGTTCAGAAAATGAGAAAGTGTGATATTTATAGACATCAAGAACATGGCATGTGAAAAGATAAGTTTGCCCCTGAAACGCACCGATCGGCGGTTTCAATTGGCGGCCAAGCCGCCGATCACAACCGCCGAATTGAACCCGAGAAGAACAGGGGAACAACGGCTCATTCGGCGGTTTCATAACCGTGGATCCAACCGCCGAATCAAACCCGAGAGATTAAATCGATCAGGTATGAACGGTGGTTTTTTTTTGGGTAAATAAATAGTATCATAGAAAGAGGAAAGAATATACAAATACAAGGGGCATACCCCAGGAAACAAAGAAACCAGAGCACAAAGGCCCAAAACAAGCTCAACAATAAAGCTCAAAAACAACAAGCTCATAAACAAGAGCTAAACAAAAGTTTTAACAAAGCAAAAAACACAAAAGAAAGCAAACAAACAGTCAACAACACAAATATCATCTAGAGGTTACATTCCAATTCATAGCAATCAAAGGCCAATCCTTCAAATTGATAGAACAAAGCCGGCTACGAATAGTGTCAATAATGGTCCGGGAAACCTCTGCATTAGGCCTTCTAAAGCTCTTAAAAATACGACAATTTCTCTCTCTCCAAATAAAGTAGGCAGCCACTGCAAGGTAAAGCTTTTTAGTCACAATGGAAGGAGAGTTCCCTTTCCAATGAATGGAAATCCAATCAATTAAATCATTCCAGCTGAGTCCAATCCAAGTACAACCACACTTGTTCAAGAGATGAGTCCAAATGGCTTTGCTATACAAACACTCAATGAAAAGGTGGGCATGAGTTTCATTTTGAGAATTGCAAAGGACACATGTAGCAATAACTTGAGGATCGTAGTGCTGAACATGGTCAAAGGTAGAAAGCCTACCTTTAATAGCCAACCAAAGGATGAAACCCATCCTCGGAATATTCTGAGAGAACCACACAATATTAAACCAAGGAACAAGAGAGTGATGGGCTCTAAGAGACTCCATAGCAGAAGCAGCAGAGTAAATACCATTTGGAGAGGGGAGCCACCGAATAATATCATCTAAAATGGAGTTTGGATTGTAAGAAGGCATACAACTCATTAATCTAACATCTAGCTAATTAATCTCATTATATGATTGAGATTGTTTTTTGATAGCTAGGATTTCATGCTAATATGCCATCCAGCTAATTAATCTCATTAATATGATAGAGATTGTTTTTGATAGCTATTGTATCTAGGATTGGTTATCCTCTATGTTGTATGCATAAATTCGCCAACCCGACACGTCATCAAAAAGAGTCAATAAAGATTGCCACGTCACTCATTGACCGGGTCAATAAAGGAAATGTGACAAGTCAATGTCAAAGTACCTCGAAACCAAAAAGGTCAGAAACACGCTCGCCGAAACTGGATATGTACTCGCCAAATCTAGATATATGGTCGCCGAAGAAACGAAACCCAGAAATAAATGTACTCGCTGCACCAGCATACTGGGCCTAAACCGACTCGGCAGAAACACGGAAATAAACCCTACACTTTAGAAAACCCATAACAACAAGGAATCAAGGAGGGAAAAGGAGAAGACCTATCTGTATCCGCAGCAACGTGGGATTCCCAGTACGAATCTGAAAGGAAATCCTACTATGAGCAGGACTAAAATCAAGGGAAAAACCCTAAATATCATGTATAAATAGAACCACCTATCCCACGAGAAGGGGGTTCAGAAAATCGAGAGAAAAGAGAGCAACTGTAAGAGAGATCTAAGCGTGTAATAAGGCAACGAAAACCTAGTATTATTTTTCTGCCCTCAGGGGCGCCGTGGTTTTTTCCCATTCAAGGGTTTTCCACGTAAAATCTGTCTTTTGCATGCGTTCTTAATTTTCTTGTTTTATATTAAATTGATATAATTGTTGAGTGCGTGGCAATCTAAATTTCACCGTCAACACTCTACATAGCTAAAGTTGTATGCCATGTCATATAGTTGGATTTATATATGTTATTATTTTTATATGAATTGTTGTTGCTCGATTTTGGTCCTAGAATTTCAATGTTTTTTTTGTTTCGGAATCATAACAAGAAGGGTGGTCTATCATCGCCATAATTCCTTCTTGATAGTTGCTAAGTTCTCTTTTATTTTTATTGTAATAAAATAGTGCAGTTTTTATTGTATTAAAAAATACTACATTTTTTTATTTTATTAAAATGGTGCAGTTTTTTTTTTGTTGTATTAAAATACTGCAGTGATTAAAAAAAAAAAATTCTGCAGTAATTTTATTGTTAAAAATATGCTGTAATATATTCAAGTATCGAAGATTTGAAGATTTGAAGATTTGAAGAATTGGAAGCAACCGAAACGAACTTGGGATCATGCGCACCATAGCAACGAGCGTGCGTGCAATTAAGCATGCAGCTGCGCTAGTTGTGATATGGGCTGCGCATGGCAACCCCATGGAAGTTATGGGCTGCACACGGCAGCCCTTTGTGGTGTTGTGGGGTGCGCACGCCCATGGGAGGTAGCCAAGGGGTGTTCAAGTGGACAATGGCTGCATGAAGACTTGTTCGCGAAGAAATAAGTTTTTGTATTCCAAACAATTGTAATTTACTTGCTTTTCTAGGATGGACCAAAATTGTGGCTATTTATTTTAGTAAATATTACAATATTTGTTATTGTATGATAACATGTCATATAGAATAGGAGTGCCACTCATATATCTCTTTTGGTATGAACATGCATTGAATGATTTAGGTATCTAATTGGCATCTAGATAACATGGTAAATCATTCTATGGAATTTAATCACACACCTTAAATAATTGAGTGGGAGAAGGTGTCTTGCAACACCTATGGCCTCCAAGGTTAGTTGAGCTTTGTGTTTTATTGGTAATCCCCCTAAGGGGCGTCCATGAATGGAATTTAGCAAGATACTTCCTTACAAGGATAGACTAGACAATTGACTCAAACGAGATCTACTCCCAAAGGAGGGATTTTCGTGAGAGAAAATATTGAGGGTCGATATCTTGGTTACACACTCAATGTGATTTTATTGATATCCTCCCAAGAGTTCTTGTCAATGAAATCACAAGGCTAAAATTGAAAACGATGGTTGTTTTGTTAACAATTAGGTGGGACCTAGTCCAACTAGTAAATTGTACGAACTCCCAAAGGAGGCGTAACGTTTATAGGTGTTGGATCATCGTTGAATTTTTACAATTGAGTTATTTATTTAATTCAAGATAAATATTCGAAAGTGTTTTATCATGACTATTTGCTCATATATATTTTTGTTTTTATTCTGAAATCATGACCCCATCCCTAATGAACATCCTGAAAGATAATACTTTAACTGGAGATAATTATGTCACATGGAAAAGGAAAATTGGGCTGTTGCTGCAAGCTGAAAAACATAAGTTCGTTCTAACTACTCCTAAACCACCTACTCCTAATAATGAATCTAATATTCTACAAAGAGACGAGTATGAGCAATGGAAGACTTCAGATGATATAACCAAATGTTATATTATGGCCACCATTTCCAACGTGTTGCAACAGCAACATGAAAGAATGGAGTCTGCTGCTGATATAATGATGTCTATAGAGGAGATGTTTGCTGTGAGGTCTAGGTCGATTAAGAGAGAGGCAGTGACTGCTTTTATGAATCTTAGAATGAAACCTGGACAGACTATGAAAGATCACATGATGAAAGTCATAGCACATCTAAATATTGCAGAACTTAATGGTGCTGAGATAGATGGTGAGACAAAAATTGACATGATTGTCAACTCATTGTCAGATTCCTTTAATCAGTTCATGAAACAAGTTATAGCACGGTGTGTATAAAACTATCAGGAGGGGGGGTGAATAGATTTTAAACTTATTACCCAATTTTTCGTGTGAAGTCAATACTACGAAATTACCCCTAACTAGATAAAGCAATAAATCAAGTATAAAATGCGGAAATTAAATAACACTTGATTTTTACGTGGAAACCGTCATGGGAAAAACCACGGGCTAGTAAATAAGCCACACTCGAACCTCGAATCCACTAAATGTGTAAAACGATTACAACCTAATCCCAGAAGTAATCACACACCTACCTAATCCCGGTATAAGTGAACCTAGTCCAATTTGCTTAAGATCTAAGCAACCTAATCCCGGAAGCTACACACAATACTTACTTTCTCAATGAAGAGAATAACACCGTAAGTGAATATATGAATATCCAAATGCAACATAGAGCAAGGGAAACCCTATATGCTTGTCTAAGATGATGAATATGCAATTAGAACAATCCTAGATATTAAAACTAAATGACATGTCAAATAGTTTAGCTAATCAAGATTAAGCACAAAACCTAATTAGCTATCACAATACAACTTTTCAAACATACAACACACTAATCTCAATCTTGTATCCAAAATATATATAAAGATCATACAAGTAATAAATTGAGATTGCTTGTTAAGAAAAACACAAAATATGTAAGATATTAGTGAAAAGCTTACCAAGCAAAGTGTGATGAAGAATCCATGCAAAAAGACATATAGATGATCATAAAAAGGTGTTTGAGTAATTAAAAATGAGTTCTTGGAATTTTTCTTCTCTTTGAAAAATATCCTAAGTATGAAATATGAATATGAACTCTCTGAATTGACCTAAAGTCAAAGTGGCATATATATAGGGTGTCAAGATGAAGTGTGGTCGTTTTGATAAGTGACACCACTATTTTGCCTTGGGCGCTGTATGAAGAGCGCTTCTGTACAGCGCCTGTACAATGCCCCAACTCTGTTCTCTCAGGAAAATAGAGTGGCGCTGTACGTACAGCATTTTGTACATCATTTTGTACATCGTTTTGTACAGCGCATGTACAGCGACCCAACAGCGACCAAATTAAATCGATCAGGTCTGAACATCACTCGATGGGCGCTGTTCGTACAGCGCTTCTGTAGAGCACCCATTGCAAAAATGCACTCCTAAGTTTAAGCATGACAAGGCAATTGGATAAGCAAGATGCAATCAAAATAACATGCAAGAAGAGATGTTAACGAACATTGATGCACAAAAATAAGACACACAACATACAAGGATTAAACATATGCATGAGTTGTGAGTGTGTGCAACTATCTCTTTAAGACAAGTAAGCACATAGAAATTTATCTTCGATGCTTATCAAGACGAGGTCTTCAAAGGGCTTTGAGCAATAACACCAACACTTAAGCTACCCTTTCAAAGAACCCCAACATGTGGTTTGTCCATGCAATGAGCTAATCAACAAATGGGAACCTTACAATCTCCCCTTTTGGCTATTTCGTGACAAAACCACCACTCACATTGATTCCTCACAAAAAAATAGAAACTACGGGACTATAATGATTATCTACATTATAAAGAGATGAGAAAATAAAACTTCAAGTCTTCAATCTCTTGTAGATTAATCAATCCCTGAAAATAAAGTTTCTAAACTTTCCAAAATAAGTAAGAGTGAGATTAATCAAGTGAGAACAAAAAACAAGCATTTGCATATTAAAAGATTAGGCACAACATTATGCGATGTATGTGTATGCAATGCTCCCCCTCAACGGGTTACTCCCCCTCAATGAATATTCTCCCCAACAAGCACAATTGCTACTACAATTTGCAACTCTCCTTACCATATCCTACTCCCCCTTTTTGTCATGATATAGGCAAAGGAGTAGTCCCCAACCGGGTCACTCATAGCAACGAGAGATAGTAGCATGCAAGATATTTGCATAATCAATATAAGTCACTTTATGCATCTCAATTAATTAGAGAGGAACAAGAAGATTTATTTGAAGAAAATGTGTGAATCAAACATGCTTTGCATACAAGACATGTAGCATTCAAGTCCAAAATACAATGCTGTTTGGCAAAGCAAATGACAAAGGTTTCTAAAAAGAATTCAAACCAATTTCAACATTGTCATGAGAAAAGCAAGGATATAGAGATTTTATTGATTTCAATTTAAGAGCAACTATATCCAACTTTATAAGCTAAACATGGCATGAGCGACTTTGCACCCTATTTGATTTTTCCGGATAATATATCCGTATGATAGTAGCCATGTTCAACCAATAAACAAAGAGAGACATTTGGAATATAAATTCCTTTGAATGGATACAAGATTCTTTATTCATTTTGAGTCTCACAAGCTTTCACACAAGTTTTGCATTTTAAGAATATGCAATCATCAATTCATGCTTTTCATGTGAGCATGTTATATGAATTTCAAGCTTTTTCATTTGACATTAGCATGTTATAAAAGAATCATCATGTCATGGAGATAACTATAGGTCATTCAAATCATACTTCCTATGAACATCTCCTAGTCCAAAAATGCATGTTTGAACATAAATATGACATGGATTGTAGACAAGCAAGGTTCACACTTATTGAATTGAAAACATATATACATATGTGCAACCAAGCTTACTCAAGCAATTAAAAGAAGAAGCATAAGATATTTCAAATTTTTTGCGAGTAACAAGAATGCAAAACAGCTCTCTTTGCTTGAGTTCCCCATATGTGGTCAATCACAAATCACATCACTCCACAAGACATATCCCAATAGATCTACTAAGAGTTTTAAATCGAGTAGCATCTAAGGGTTTAGTAAATAAGTCCGTAAGTTGATCATTAGTACCTACATGTTCAAGTACTATGCATTTATTTTCAACAAGCTCTCTAATGAAATGATGGCAGAAGTCAATATGCTTAGTTCTAGAATGTTGTACCGGATTCTTGGAAATATTAATGGCACTCATGTTATCACAAAAGAGAGTGAGTGTACCTTGGTTGAATCCGTAGTCTACTAGCATTTGCTTCATCCATAGGAGTTGTGTGCATCCACTCCTCACGGCTATGTACTCGGCCTCGGCCGTGGACAAGGAAATCGTGTTTTGGTTCTTGCAAAACCAAGACACCAAGTTGTTGCCTAGGAAGAAGCAACCGCCCGATGTGCTCTTCTTATCATCGTAATTTCCTGCCCAATCCGCGTCACTAAAGCCTACAAGACTAGCATTAGTGTCAAAAAAGTACCAAATCCCATAGTTGGATGTCTCATTCACATAGCGAATGATTCTCTTTACGGAAGAGAGATGGGACTCCTTAGGATCCGCTTGGTACCTAGCACACATACCCACACTAAAAGATATATTGGGCCTACTTGCGGTCAAATAAAGCAAGCTACCTATCATGCCCCGATATAGAGTTTGTTCCACACTTTTACCACTAGCATCCTTGCTTAGCTTCAAAGTGGTACTCATGGGTGTGTCACAATGTTTGGCATTTTCAAGACCAAACTTCTTCACTAGGTTTTTAGCATATTTGGCTTGGGTTATGAAAACCCCATCATCTAATTGCCTAATTTGCAAACCTAGGAAGTAACTAAGCTCACCAACAAGACTCATCTCAAATTCATGAGACATGACATCAACAAATTGTTGGACCTTGGTGTTGTTGGTGGAGCCAAAAACTATATCATCAACATATATTTGAGCTATAAAAAGCTCATCATTGTCTTTCTTGATGAATAGTGTCTTCTCAACACTACCCCTTGTGTAGTTATTGTCAACAAGAAATTGAGTGAGGCGCTCATACCAAGCCCTCGATGCTTGTTTCAACCCATATAGAGCCTTCTTGACGCGATAGACATGGTTGGGGTGGTCTGCATCCACAAACCCCTTGGGTTGTTCAACAAACACTTCCTCTTGCAAGAAGCCATTGAGGAAGGCACTCTTAACATCCATTTGGTGCAATTTGAACTTGTGCACACAAGAAATGGACAAGAGAAGCCTAATGGACTCTAAACAGGCAACGGGAGCAAAAGTCTCCTCAAAGTCGATACCCTCAATTTGAGAGTACCCTTGTGCTACAAGCCTACCCTTGTTCCACACTATATTGCCATTTTCATCGGATTTGTTCCTATAAATCCACTTAGTGCCTATCACATGTGAGCTTTTAGGCCTAGGAACTAGAGTCCAAACCTCATTCCTTTCGAATTGATTTAGCTCTTCTTGCATGGCAAGAACCAAAAATTCATCATTCAAGGCTTCATCAACCTTTTTGGGTTCAATTTGAGAGGTGTAGCATGTAAAGCTAAAGAGATTAGCTATTTGACACCTAGTTCTAACACCCTTATTCACATCTCCAATAACATCCTCTTTGTTATGGAGCCTTCTAACCCATGGAGCGGGTTCATTAGAGTCCATGAGAGGAACTCTAATAAGAGGTTGTGTGTCCTCAGTATTGCCATTGGACGTCCCAACATTGGGAGTCTCCATAACCTTCTCCAAAGGAAAGTCATCCTCTAAAACTTCCTCCTCCTCATGGTCATTCAACTTGAGCCTAGTATCATCAATGACAACATTGGATGATTCCATAACGGTTAGAGTCTTCAAGTTGAAAACTCTATAGGCTCAACTATTCAAGGCATAGCCAATAAAGATACCCTCATCACTCTTAGCATCAAATTTGCCAAGTTGATCACGGTCATTTAAAATGTAGCATTTGCTTCCAAATGTGTGGAAGTAGCTAACATTTGGCTTCCTACCCTTCCATAACTCATAGGAGGTGTTTCTAGATCCGGGCCTCAGGAAAACACGATTCCCTATATAGCAAGCCGTATTGACGGCTTTGGCCCATAGGTTCCTAGGGACATTGTTGCTAAGCAACATCACTCGGGCCATCTCTTGAAGGACACTATTCTTCCTCTCAACAACTCCATTTTGTTGAGGTGTCCTAGGAGTCGAGAACTCATGGGAGATGCCTAAGCTATTGCAATAGCTTTCAAAAGAGGCATTCTCAAATTCCCTCCCATGGTCACTTCTAATCCGTTTAATGCTTTTAATGTTAGAATTCATTTCATTTTGTATTTTAGCACACAGCATTTTAAACTTATCAAAAGTTTCAGATTTTTCTCTAAGAAAATATGTCCATGTAAATCTAGAGAAATCATCAACACAAACAAAAATGTATCTCTTTCCACCTAAACTCTCGGTTTGCATAGGACCCATGAGATCCATGTGGAGAAGCTCTAGGAGCTCCTTGGTGGAGAGATACTTGCCCTTTTTTGGTTTGTTTTCCTTATTGGCAAGGTCCACAAATACCATTGGCTTTCTTCCCAAGCTTAGGGAGGCCACGCACACAATTGAACTTTCCAAGGGTTCTTAAATCCCTAAAGTTCATGTGGCCAAGTCTTTCATGCCACAACTCTATTTGCTCATCCATGGACACATTGTTTGAGACTATTCTAGCTTCAAGACAATAGTAATTGTCGCTAGATCTCATACATTTCAACAAGGTTTGTCCATCGGGCTTTAGGATCGAGCAATCACTTTTACTAAACAAGACGGGATATCCTTCATCACTTAGATGTGAAATGCTTATTAAATTGGCTTTCAAGCCATCAACAAATAAAGCATCGAATAAGGAGGGTAATCCGGGAACGGAAATGGTTCCTTTCCCTACAACTTTCTTTTTGGATCCATCACCAAAAGTGACATATCCTCCTTCCTCCATAACAAGAGTCCTGAAGAAACTCTTGTTTCCCGTCATGTGCCTAGAGCACCCACTATCTAAGTACCAAAAATTAGAAGAATTTGCCTTCAAGGCTATTTGAGCAACATGGCAAACATTTTCATTCTTTCTAATCCACCTAGAAACAATCTTAGCTTTCTTAGTGATCTTTGGTACATGGGCTCTAGATGTTCTAGGATCATGCATAACAATATCATCATTCCTAGGAACATGCATCATGGCTCCTTTCTTTTTCTTCTCAATCATGCTTCTAGTTTTGCACATTTTAATATATCGAAAGCAATGTGGTCTAATATGACCATCAAATCCACAAAAGTGACATATAGGAGTAAAATAAGGAATCATACCTTGTCCTTGTCTTTGTAGATGAATGGGTTCAATCCATCTTCGTTGTTGAACCGGTCTAGATTGCTTCCTAGCTTGAGGTTGTATGATTGGTCTTTTTCCTTTGTGAGCCAATTGCGGAGGAATGTTGGCTTGAGGGACCCTAGAGGGTTGAGCTTGAGGTTGCCTTCTTGGCACCATCTTCACTTGTGCATTTGAACATTGTCCTAGTTCTAACTTCTTCATAGGAATTTGCACAAATGAAGTTTCTTCTTTCCTCAAACTCTTGACAAACACGGTCTTGTTAGAGGTTGAGATCTTCTTGCCATCTTCATACCTAAGACCCTTCTTGTCACACGGACTCTTTCCAACACCAAGTATATGATCAAGTTTCTTGGTGCTAGAATCCATCCTAGATAAAGATTCTAAAGCTTCATCAAGCTTCCTCTTCAAACCTTCTTCATTCCTCTTAGATTAGACTAACTCCTCTCTTAGCTTATCTTCCATCTTCTTGAATTTTTCCATTTGTTCACTTAAGTGGTCATTATGAGATGAAAGCTCAAGATTTTCTTCTCTCAACATCTTGATCTTTCTTATGCTCTTGATTGCTAAATCATTAAACTCGGCATGGTATTTAGCAAGCACTTTTTTCTCCACAAATCCATTTATGGAGTTAGAAGAGGAATCACTTTATTCTCCACTTGAGTCATTTTCCTCTTGACTCATTTCCTCTCTTTCACTAGCACTATTGCTTTTATAGGAGGAGGCAAAAGCTAGGAGATTAGCCATGAGCTCTTCATCACTTGAAGACTCATCTCCTTCATTGGAGTCATCACTACTACCACTCCATGTGGCGGCCATCACTTTACCCTTTTTCTTGTCATTTTGATTAGCACATTCGGGGGCAAAGTGACCTATGCCACCACACTCGAAGCATCGGACCCCTTTCCTTTCAGTCCTTTCTTGCCTAGGTTCAAACTTCTTGAAAGGACCATTTTTCTTCAAATCTTGACCTTTTAATCCAAAGCCCTTTCTTCTAAACTTCATAACCTTGTTGAACCTTTTTACAAACAAGGCAAGGTCTTCATCCGAGTCAATCTTCTATGCCTCATTTTCATCCTTGGAAGCTTTTAAAGCAATTCTTTTTTGCTTTTTAGGAAGTGTAGAGCTAGGAGCCTTCCTAGACTCATAGGCAAGAAGTCTTCCAATAACCTCACTCGGCTTTATGTCCATATATCCATTGTTTTCTTCTATAGCCGTCACCTTTGATTCGAACCTATCGAGGAGAGATCTCATGATTTTCTGCTTGACTCTCCTATCCAAATACGGGTCTCCGAGTTGGTGACTTTGATTAACGATATCCATCAATTTGATTTCAAAATCATTGAAGCATTCATCCTCTCTCATCCTAAGTAACTCGAATTGAGTTTGGAGGACTTGAAGCTTGGATTCCTTCACCACCTCGGTTCCTTCATGTGCAACTTGTAAGATATCCTAAGCCACTTTCGAGATTTGAGTGTTCTGAATAAGCTTATACTGATTTTCATCCATTGCACAAAGGATGGCGTGCATCGCCTTCCTATTCCACTTTGAAGCCTCAAACTCTTGCGGACTCCATTGTGCCTTGGCCTTCAA
This sequence comes from Acer yangbiense, assembly GCA_008009225.1. Taxonomy (NCBI): domain Eukaryota; kingdom Viridiplantae; phylum Streptophyta; class Magnoliopsida; order Sapindales; family Sapindaceae; genus Acer; species Acer yangbiense. Next base: position 35,784,379 of record CM017762.1, read on the forward strand.
TACTTCTTCTCCTCCACCATCGAGAGTCATCTTGGGTAGATTATATCCATCTTCCACCTCCATCCACGCACGGTGGTTAATTTGACATATGTAGGATTCCATTTTCCCTTTCCATTGGGAATAGTTCAACCCGGTAAGAAGTGGAGGCCTTGTTCTTGAAGCACCCTCGTTGCCACCACCATTTCCACCGTTTCCACTCATAGTGTTTATGAATGAATGAAATGAATGCAAATGTATGAATGATCAAAAATCACACAAAATGCAAAACACACCAAAGTGAGCAAGGATCACCTAATTATATCTAGGAACCCGCTCTGATACCAATTGAAACAAACTATAGCACGGTGTGTATAAAACTATCTAGAGGGGGGTGAATAGATTTTAAACTTATTACCCAATTTTTCATGTGAAGTCAATATTACGAAATTACCCATAACTAGATAAAGCAATAAATCAAGTATAAAATGTGGAAATTAAATAACACTTGATTTTTACGTGGAAACCCTCACGGGAAAAACCACGGGCTAGTAAGTAAGCCACACTCGAACCTCGAATCCACTAAATATGTAAAACGATTACGACCTAATCCCGGAAGTAATCACACACCTACCTAATCCTGGTATAAGTGAACCTAGTCCAATTTGCTTACAATCTAAGCAACCTAATCCCGGAAGCAACACACAAGACTTACTTTCTCAATGAAGAGAATAACACCCTAAGTGAATATATGAATATCCAAATGCAACATAGAGCAAGGGAAACCCTATATACTTATCTAAGAAGATGAGCAATTAGAACAATCCTAGATATTAAAACTAAATGACATGTCAAATAGTTTAGCTAATCAAGATTAAGCACAAAACCTAATTAGATATCACAATACAACTTCTCAAACATACAACACACTAATCTCAATCTTGTATCCAAAATATATATAAAGATCATACAAGTAATAAATTGAGATTGCTTGTTAAGAAAAACACAAAATATGTAAGATATTAGTGAAAAGCTTACCAAGCAAAGTGTGATGAAGAATCCATGCAAAAAGACATCTAGATGATCAAAGATGATGCTAGATGATGATTGATGATCATGAAAAGGTGTTTGAGTAATTAAAAATGAGTTCTTGGAATTTTGCTTCTCTTTGAAAAATATCCTAAGTATGAAATATGAATATGAACTCTCTTAATTGACCTAAAGTCAAAGTGGCATATATATATGGTGTCAAGATGAAGTGTGGTCGTTTTGATAAGTGACACCACTATTTTGCCTTGGGCGCTGTACGAAGAGCGCTTCTGTACAGCGCCCCAACTCTGTTCTCTCTGGAAAACAGAGTGGTGCTGTACGTACAGCACTTTGTACAGCGCATGTACAGCGACCGAATTAAATCGATTAGGTCTGAACAGCGCTCAATGGGCGCTGTTCGTACAACGCTTTTGTAGAGCGCTTTTGAGAGCGCCCATTGCAAAAATGCACTCCTAAATCTAAGCTTGACAAGGCAATTGGATATGCAAGATGCAATCAAAATAACATGCAAGAAGAGATGTTAATGAACATTAATGCACAAAAATAAGACACACAACATACAAGGATTAAACATATGGATGAGTTGTGAGTGTGTGCAACTATCTCTTCAAGACAAGTAAGCACATAGAAATTTACCTTCGGTGCTTATCAAGATGAGGTCTTCAAAGGGCTTTGAGCAATAACACCAACACTTAAGCTACCCTTACAAAGAACCCCAACATGTGATTTGTCCATGAAATGAGCCAATCAACAAATGGGAACTTTACAGTTCAAGTTAGACTACACCTTGGACAATAAGGAATACACCTTGCAAGGCCTGATGCAAGATGTTCAAAGCCCTGAAAAGATCCTTGTGAAAAATAAAGGTCAAGAGATTCGTATGGTTGGTAAAATTGCTATTGTTAAGTCCCGTCAGAAGGTTAAGAAACAATAGAAGAAAAAGAAATTTGGGCCTACCAAGAAGGAGACCAAGAAAGTAACCAACATCAAAGGGAAGTGCTTCCTTTGTGGTGAAAAGGGACATTGGAAAAGTAATTGTCAAAAGTCTCAGAAAAAGAAGGAACAAGGTAATGTTAATTATCTTAAAACATGTTTTCTAGCAGATTCTACAGATTCTTGGATCATAGATTCTGGAGCCACTAATCATATTTGTTATTCCTTGCAGGGGTTCTAGGAAAGGAGAAGGTTGAGTAAGAATGAAATCAACTTGCGTTTGGGCAATGGAGCGTTGGTGTCCGCCAGTGCAGTGGGAGATATTAGAGTTAATCTAGATTCTTTTAGGCATTTAGATTTAATAACATTTATTATGTACCTCAATTCAATTGGAATTTAATTTCAGTTTCTTGTTTAAATAATTTTGGATATTCAGTTACTTTTAATAAAGATTTTAATATTAGTAAGAATGACAAATTTATTTATAAAGGTACATTGGAAAACGGTCTATTCTATTTACATAGAAATATCTCTCACTTGTTAGACACAGAATTAAGGCAACCTAATCATAAAAGAATAAAATTATCAAAAGATGAAACATACCTATGGCATTTGCGCCTAGGTCATATTAACCTTAATAGGATTAAAAGATTGGTTAGTGATGGACCTTTAAGTGACTTAAAGGTTAATGATCTACCAACTTGTGAATCATGTTTGGAAGGTAAAATGACCAAAAGGTCGTTTACGACCAAAGGCACAAGAGCCACTAAATGTTTAGGATTAATACACACTGATGTATGTAGTCAAGCTAGAGGTGGATATGAGTACTTCATCACTTTCACGGATGATTACTCGAGATTTGGCTATGTGTATCTCATGAGACATAAGTCGGATGCTTTTGACATGTTCAAAGCATTTAAAGCTGAAGTGGAAAATCAGCTAGAGAAACACATAAAAATCTTGAGATCTGATCGTGGTGAAGAATATCTATCTGGTGAGTTTCAGCAATATCTTATTGATAATGGAATCATTTCTTAGTTTTCTGCACCAAGTAAACCTCAACAAAATGGGGTGGCAAAAAGGAGAAATATAACTCTTTTGAACATAGTTAGGTCTATGTTGAGTTATTCAACGCTTCCTATTTCTTTTTAGGGATATGCTTTACAAACTGCAATATACATTCTAAACAATGTACCATCTAAGTCGGTTCCTCAAACACCGCATGAGTTATGGACTAGACGAAAGCCTAGTTTACAACACTTAAGGATATTTGGTTGTCCTGCACATGTGTTAAAAGGAAAGACAGAAAAGATGGAGTCCTATTCGGAAACATGCATATTTGTGGGGTATCCAAAAGGAACTAAAGGATATTATTTCTATAGTCCTTCAGATCTTAAAGTATTTGTTTTGACAAATGCTAAATTTCTGGAAAATGACTATATGAATGATTTTGTACCTAAAAGTAGAATTGTCCTGAATGAGATGTCAGGAGATATAATTCCACAAAAGGTTACATAACCTAGCCTAATTGTAAGTTCCAAACCAACACAAAATCAACAACCTGCCATTCCTTGTCGTAGTGGGAGGGTTAGTAGACAACCCGAGAGATACATCGATCTTAGAGAATCAGTGGAGAATCTCCCAGACGAGGATGATCCCTACACGTATAAGGAAGCAATGGAGGATGTTGATAGTCGCCATTAGCAAAAGGCAATGCAATCTGAGATTGAATCCATGTTCAATAACAAAGTCTGGTCTCTTGTAGACTTGCCTAAAAGAATAAAACCCATTGGATGTAAGTGGGTATACAAGAGGAAAAGAGGTATGGATGGAAATGTGGAAACCTTTAAAGTTAGACTAGTAGCTAAAGGTTACACACAGAAAGAAGGTATCGATTACAAGGAAACCTTCTCTCATGTGGCCATGCTTAAATCCAATAGGATACTCTTATCCATTACAACATCTCTAGATCTAGAGATTTGGCAAATGGACGTCAAGACAGCTTTCCTTAATGGAAGTCTTGATGAAAGCATCTATATAGTGCAACTAGAAGGATTCATTGAAAAAGGCCAAGTGGAAAAGGTATGCAAGTTGTAAAAGTCTACATATGGATTAAAGCAAGCATCCAGTTCTTGGAACATAAGGTTCGATCAAGCAGTTAAAGGTTTTGGATTTATTCAGAACCTTAATGAACCCTGTGTTTACAGAAGGATTAAAGGCGACAAGATGGTTTTCCTCATTCTTTATGTTGATGATGTACTACTCATCGGAAACGATGTAGATGTATTGACATCAGTAAAAGAATGGTTATTAAAACAATTTGATATGAAGGACTTAAGAGAAGCAAGTTATATTCTTGGAATCTAAGTAATAAGGGATAGAAAGAATAGAACGATTGCACTATCTGATCGGACCAAATATGGTACGATTTTGTACCCTTATTTCCTATTCTTTATGCTTAATTCTCAAGCATTTCCCCACATTTAATGTTGCAAAATCAAGTGTTTCAGGTTTTATTAGGCCTCAAGGGCATTTGTGAAGAAGAGGAGGAACTTGGTGCAAAAAGGAACATAAAGACATGAAACAGGGCATTCTCGCCATTTACCGAAGATAGGTCGCCATGGCAACAGGGAAGTGTTTTACAAAGGACCAGATGTCGCCCCCATGTCGCCATATGGTCGCCATGGCGACAGGGAGGAGTGTTTCAAAAAGAGCAAAAGTCGCCACATGGTCGCCACAGGGTTGCCACGACGACAGATGAATTTCTCCAAAGAAGACTTCATCAGGTCTTGTCACCATTTGCATGTCACCATGGCGACATTCAATGGCAAATGGCGATAACACCAAAAGTTCCTCATGGTTGCCATTTGAAAAGGGCAAAAAAGATGATGTTCGTGGCGATAAATGAATCTCAGAATGCGTAACCGTTTTACGCCACGAGGTCGCCATGGCGACAATCACACCACATCAGCTTTCCAAGCAAGTTTCAACACAAAATGAAGAAGAGTATAAATATCTCTCTTCTCTGAATTTGAAAGACACACAATATTATACAGAGTTTTCAAAAGCACCATTTTTACTTAGCATTTTTAGATCTAGTTTTTCTTCCATGAATCCCACTTTCAACTTCCTCCATTTCTAACCTTGAAATATCTTTTCCATCAAACACTCAACATCAAATCTATTTTACCTCACCAAATCTTTCCTTTCTTGCCATTTTCTTCACAATATTACCTTAGTCACACACCATTTGGCATTCATCACACTTTTGCACAAAGGAGCATCTAAGGAGAGCAAGGATCAAGCATTAAATAAGGGAGCCTAAGGGTGATTTCCTTATTTATTACTCTCTTTTCTTAATTGTAACTATGTGCAGCTAAACCCCCAATCTAGGGGGTTGGTGTTAGGAACAATTGGACTTGAGGTTTGCTTGACTATATTTTAATTGAATCTCTATATGTTTTCCATTTATTCTATCATTAGATTCTTTTCATTATGTGATTAATTTGTATATCAACTTGTTGATCATAATCTTGTTAGAATAATATATTAAATAATCACCTTTGGATTGACAACCCTTTGTGATTAAAGAATCCAATGAATGGGATGGATTAGTGGAGGGTATATCAACCACATTAATCCAAGCCTTGCCTTGTAAACAACCAATCCCACCTTGACCCCCCTTCCTTAATTGGTTAGGAATTGAGGTGGGAAGATGTTTATGGTTTATGGTTCATGGTTATGGCCTAAACACACTTAAGAATACAAGAGGTTAGCTTATATGAGATTGGTTCTTCAAGATAGTCTAAAAAGCACCCCTAATCCACTTACAACTTCATTGATCCCCTAGCGTATCTCTTAATTGTTTACACCAACTTTTCTTACTATAGATTGCTGAGATTCTATTTTGCCTATCACTTTTGTTACTTTTACTTTATGCATGTTTTGTGGTATTTTAAGCCACACACTATCCACTCATTATTATTTATGTTATTGCATTTTAGATTAGTTAATCAATCTAACGTTTACTTCATTTCCCTGTGGAACGAATCTAGCTTACCATTATTACGTTTTATATCCTAAGAGGATTCTAAAGTGGTAAAACATTATTTTCAAAAGATCACATATATTCATTGTTTTGATGTGCACAAACGGCCTCATCACTATCCCAAGCTTCATACATAGATAAAATCTTATCTAACTTTTTCATGAAAGATTCCAAGAAAGGTATGTTACCTTTCAGACATGGAATCAAACTTTCTAAGGAACAAGTTCCTAAGAATGAGCATGAAGAGCATATCATGAGTAGGATTCCATATGCCTTGGCAGTTGGAAGTCTCATGTATGCAATGCTCTGCACTAGACCAGATATTTGTTTTGCTGTTGGCATAGTTAGCAGGTTTCAATCGAAACTTGGTCCCGATCACTGGACGGCAGTCAAGCATATTTTCTAGTATCTCAAGAGAACAAGAGACAATATGCTTGTATACTCTGAAGGGGATTTCATTCCCATTGGGTATACAGATTCTGATTTCTAATCAGATTCTGACTCTAGAAAATCTACATCAGGATCTGTGTTTGCTCTTGGAGGAGGAGCAGTCATATGGAGGAGTATCAAGCAATCATGTATTGCTAACTCCACCATGGAAGCTAAGTATCTTGCCGCATGCGAAGCTGCCAAAGAGGCTGTTTGGCTCCGCCAATTCTTGATTGACTTAGAAGTGGTTCCTAGTGTGAATAAGTAGATCACTATCTACTGTGACAACAGTGGAGCAGTGGCTAATTCGAGAGAACCAATAAGTCATAAGAGAGGAAAACACATTGAAAGGAAGTATCATCTTCTTAGGGAGATTGTGCATAGGGGTGACGTGACAATTACCAAAATTGCGTCAGCAGAAAATCTAGCAGATCCCTTCACAAAGGCTTTACCCCAAAAGAGTTTTGATGGGCACCTAGAGAACATAGGAATGAGAGATATGACACTTTTGCTATAGCACAAGTGGGAGATTGTTATGATTATGCTCAATAGCAAGAGTGTAATATTGTAATTGACAATCTTATCATATTAATAAAGTGATTTCTATTTTAACAAAATCTTATAGCATTTATAATTATAATTGTCAAAGTAAATAATTATAAGGTCAAAAGACTATGAGAAAAGAAGAATTGTTCGTACATCTGGATATGTATGAGGTAGACACAATTCTTTAGTTAGTCTTGAATAATGTTCACAACTTAAGTTAAAGGTTAGCACCTTTATCTTGTTAAAGTTGTAGAATTCTTTTGCTAGCATTTGAGTGGGATCAAATGTGTTATGATGAGTCTACAATCATCGGAGGGTCTTCGAGTAAAAGAATCTAGTGCACTGGGTGCATTGAACAAGATCATAATGAAATACTTTATCTAGAACTGTCATTAGATAAAAGTTTTTTCATTATTATGACAATCGGAAAGTCTATCTTAATCCTGAGATAAATAATGGACTTATGGTTACAAGTGTTATCATTTGAGCTATCAATGAGTACGATTATATAGCATAATCTATCCTCGATAGTTTGGTGGTATTCATTTGCTAATCGATAGAGGACTTTATTTATAGATATGGACATCGTGGCTCCATTTATTAAATGTGAGTAGAATATCATCATATGGATGTTTTGAGGTATTGGATATTAAATCTTAACGTTGAGTTTTCAATAGTGACTATTGAAAGATGACTTCTGGACAAGTCATAATATATATCCAAGTTCAAAATGTGGTCATATGAATAAAAATGGTAACTTGGAGAGCTATAGGCGATTTATGAGCTCTTGGCGATTACTGATATTCTTCACGAGGATTCACTATCTCTTATAAGATTGTCTAGGGTATAAATGAAAATCATTTACTTATTCCATCTTTATTTAAGAGTGCAATTTTAGTTCTTTAGTGGAATGAACTAAAATTAATAGACTGAACCTAAGTGAATCATTTGTTGATTGAGATTGGGTTATGTCTATTGAAGCTTAAATTTAGATAAGCCCGCCAAGATCCCCAATCTACACGGACTTGCATGGATCACTTGATATATTCTACCGGACTAAATATGGGTCCATCTAGAATTGTATTAAGGCATGTGGGCTTGTTTCTTTTAGTAAGAATGTGCCTTTTAATTAAAGGTCCAATGAATTTAATAAAATGAAAAAAATAATATTTGGGCCTATCTTTGTGTGTGGGCGGCAAGGCTTAAAAAATAGCCTAATATATTATTTTATTTTATTATTTGATTAAATGGAAATTAACTAATTGATTGATTAATTATTTATTTAAGAATTAAAATCTTTTTCTGACTAGGAAATGTGTTTCTTAGTGTTATACTATTGGTAGTAGTATAATAAATATAAAAGACTTTATTTGGTAAGTAGATAAATAAGTGATTTATTTATCTAGTCAAATAAGGAAGTCTTTTATATAGTCATAATTGAATAATACACTAAAGAGTTGGATTAGGGTTTGGATTCTAAAGAATGACAGGAGTATGGGTGAAACAAAAATCCTCTTATAGTGAGGATTTCGGCCACCTACAAGTCTCCTCATCATAGAATGCGGCAACCCTAGTTATTTTAGGGTAAGGAATTCAACCACTCTATATATGGGAAGAGATAGAATTCGGCCACCCAAGTTGCTTTGCTTGAGAGCTATTTTTCTTTTGCTTGAAAAATAAAATCCAACTCTAGACAATAGTGTGAGAATTCGGCCAAGAGGAGAATTCGGCCAAGAGGAAAAGTGAGAAGAGATCATTCTTATTTCGATAATGCACTAGTAGCTTTTTCATCAAAAGGCTTTATGCACAATTTCGAATAAGGTTCACGCGAATTTCGATCTAAGGATTGTGAATTCAAAAGTGACCGGAACGTTCTTTATAATCTCATAGAACTTATAGTGACTAACGAAAAAGAAAAAGCTTTTGTTATCCATCCTCAGGAACACAATTCAAAGAGAATGGAGACCACGCTCCTAGGTGATTCACATTCATGATTGGATTGGAAGATCTTGCGGATTACCATCAATGCAACGTCAATCGAATCACGCGACAAAGGTACGATACTTTTAATCATATATGTTAATTAATTAAAGGGTTAAGGTTCAAATTATGGAAAAATTTTAATGCATACTAAAACCTATTTTAGTCTCGCTTCCGCTGTGTGCATGCGTTTTTCCCTACATGTATTTGGTGGAGGGACCGGTGCCAGGTTGTTATTCCTTTATCCCATTCCGTGCCTCTGAACTCTCTAGGTGGAAGTGAGGGATTGGGGTCCTGAGGGATCAGGCTGCCCTTGAGAGGATCGGAGTCTCATCTTTTTGCTCGCTAGGTAGAGCTAGATAGCTTCTTTGAAAATGAATGGGAGGATACTTCCCACAGACGACGCCAAAATATTAGTAGGAAAATGTTAACGGGGTCAAATTCCTATTAACACAGAGTATCTATTGAAATGGAGAAATAACACTATTTTATTGATAAAGATACACAATTTAAACAATACAGTGGTACAATACAAAAAAAATGGAGGTTTCTGGGAGGTTTAGGTATGGAGCTTTCAGACACAGTTGGCAATGGCAATCTCGTGCTAGTCGATAAGTGGAAAAAGCTGTAAGGTGTAGGTCAAAAGTCTGATTTTCGATCCCCTCTCTTTCAAGAGTCTTGAATCATTTATAGGCCCCCTTTCTTGCCCATTACTCTGATAATCAATCAATCAATCAATCAAGCAATCAATGGGGGGCGTGAATGGTGGCCTTATTTCAGGTGCGGGAATGATTCCCATAATCAGGTGATTTTGTTTCCTTCTTGGCGATCTTTGACAGAGTTGACTAATTGTAGGGAAAATAGTCGCAGCGGAAGCGAAAAAATTCGATTTAGTATAGTTTAAATTTTTTCCAAAAAGTAGAACCTTAACCCTTGATTAATTAACATATATAAAAGTATCATACCTTTGTCGCGTGATCTGATTGACATTGCGTCTATGGTAATCCGTAAGATCTTCCAATCCAATCATGAACATGAATCACCTATGAGTGTGGGCTCTCTTTCTTTGAATTGCGTACCTGAGGATGGATAACAAAAAACTTTTTCTTTTTCATTAGTTACAATAACCTTTCAAGAGAAAACGATGAACGTTCGGTCACTTTTGAATTCTCAATCTTTTGATCGAAACTCGCGTGAACCTTAATCGAAGTTGTGTACAAAGCCTTTTGATATAAAAGCTAGTAGTACACTATCGAATATAAAACGTTTCTTCACCTATTTCCTCTTGGCCGAAAATCACACCTTATGCCTTAGAGTTGGATTTCTATTTTAAGCAAAAGAAATAATTATCTCTCCTTTCGTTGGGGTGGCCGAATTCTATACCATATATTATATAGCGTGGCCAAAATCTTCCACCAAATAGGATTTATGTCTATTGACCTAAATCCTAACCCTAGGTAGATTTCTTTAGAATTTCAAACCCTAATCCAACTCTTTAGTGTATTTATGATTATATCAAAGACTTCCTAATTTGACTAGATAAATAAATTCATTTTATTTATCTACTTACCAAATAAAGTATTTTATATATATTATACTACTAACAATAGTATAACACTAAGAAACATATTTCCTAGTCAGAAATTTTTTTTTATTCTTAATTAAATAATTAATTAATTTCCATTGAATCAAATAATAAAATAATATAATATAATAGACTAATATATTAGCCTTGCCCCCCAAGTACCCTACATGGGCCATATATTATTTTTCCATTTTATTTAATCCATTGGACCTTAATAAAAATGCCCACATGTGAACTAAGCCCATTCTTACTAAAAGAAACAAGTCCACATATCTTAATACAATTCTAGATGGACCCATAATTAGTCCGGTAGAATATATCAAGTGATCCATGCAAGTCCGTGTGGATTGGGGATCTTGGCGGGCTATCTAAATTTAAGCTTCAATAGACACAGCCTAATCACAATCAACAAATGATTCACTTAGGTTCGATCTATTAATTTTAGCTCATTCCACTAAAGAGCTAAAATTGAACTCTTAAATAAAGATAGAATAAATAAATGTTTCTCATTCATACCATAGACAATCTTATTGGAGAAAGTGTATCCTCATAAATAATATCAATAATCGCCAAGAGCTCATAGACCACCTATAGCTCTCCCAGTTACCATATTTATTCATATGACCATATTTTGAACTTGAATATTTTGACTTGTCCAGAAGCTATGTTTCAATAGACAATATCGAAAACTCAACGTTAAGATTTAATATCCAATACCTCAAAATATCCATATAATAATATTATACTCTCATTTCATAAATGGAGCCACGATGTCTATATCTATAAATGAAGTCCTCTATCGATTAGCAAATGAATACCACCAAACTATCGAGGATAGACTATGCTATATAATCGTACTCATTGATAGCTCAAATGATAACACTTGTAACCATAAGTCCATCATTTATCTCAGGATTAAGATAGACTCTCAAATTGTTCTCATAATGAAAAAACATTTATCCGCTGACGGTTCTAGATAAAGTATTTCATTGTGATCCTATTCAATGCACCTAGTGCACTAGATTCTTTTACTCAAAAACACCTTGATGATTTTAGACTCATCATAACACATTTGATCCCACTCAAATGCTAGCAAAAGAATCTACAACTTTAACAAGATAAAGGTGTCCAACCTTTACCTTAAGTTATGAACATTATTCAAGACTAACTAAAGAATTGTGTCTACCTCATACATATCCAGATGTACGAACAATTCTTCTTTTCTCATAGTCTTTTGACCTTATGATTATTTACTTTTGACAATTATAATAATTAAACTATAAATGCTATAAGACTAGTTAAACCAGAAATCACTTTATTAATATGAAAATATTGTCAAAAACAATATTACACTCTTGTTATTGAGCATAATCCTAATAGACCAATCCCATTCAAAGTGGAGCTTTAAAGGTGGCGGGAGGGGTCAACTTTCTTTGTACTTAAATGTTGGCGTATACCGTCTTTCTTGTAGCATGATTCTGGTTCCTTGATGTACTGGTCTATTTCTTCCTTGATAGTCTTCCTTTCGTCTTAGTCTCCCATTGTCTGGTAGACTGGTTCTAAGAGGGATCGGGGTATCATGGTACCCCATATTTTACTGTTCCGTGGTAGTAGTACTCTTCAAGTATCGGGGTATCGGGGTATCTGGGTATTGGGTACTGGGTCGATGCGGTAGCAGGGTACTGAGATAATGTAGTAGCGGAGTCCCTAGGACCTTGACTTCTCTTTTTCTTGGTACTTGGGGGTCTAGATGGCCCTGATCTTGATCTCGATTTGTAGAAAGTCTATCTAGACATATCTTCCTCTCAGGGTAACGGAATACTTGCTGTAGTGTCTTCCTACTTCAAATAGTCTTGGACTAGATGGAAAATTCTTCTTTGGACCCCTGCCATTTTTGGCAATTAACAAGTTGTTTTGTGATAGCTAGGATTTCATGTTTATATAAATGTAGCTAATTTATCTCATTAAAATGATTGAGATTGTTTGTGATAGCTATTGTATCTAGGATTGGTTATCCTTCACATAGCTAAGTTGTATGCCATGACATATAGTAAACTTTGATATCTATGATTGATTTTATTGTCATCATTTAATCCTAGATAAGCATTTAGTGTAACCTAGCATTAATTGTATATTGAATACCATGATATTCACATAGGTTGATAATCTCTTCATTGAGAAGTAAGTCTTGTGACTAAGGTGGCTTAGTGTGCAAGCAAATTGATCTAGGTTCACTTTTAAAGGCCTGCGGGTAGTAGTGGTGGGTTAGTGACCGTGTAGGGTTTGATGTGGTCAACCTAGGTTGTAAACATTATTACAATTAGTGAATTCGAGGATCGTGTGTGACGTACATATCAGCCCGTGGTTTTTCCTTGTTGAAGGTTTCCACATAAAAATCAAGTGCTATTTAATTTTCGCATTTTACACTTGATTTTGTTGTTTGGTAAATTGGGGTTATTTTCGTAATATTGACTAATCCAAAAAATTTGGTAATAACGGATTAACAACCCATTCACTCCCCCTCTAGGTTGTATTAGAAATCACGTCATATTTGTTTCAGTAACAAGTTATTTTAGTCTTGTCCTTCCTCAATTCGAAACCCACGTTCCTCTAGCATATTCCGATCTAAGATTTACTGTGGCTATGACTAGATCCTCTTCCCTTTTGGAAATATTTGTTTCCACTAATTTGCTAAAAACTAAAAATGTTTTGTGCAAGTTGGAAATCTATCATATAAAATTGGCTTGAAGCCTAGACTGCCTCTAATCGCTCATAATATGTCATATAAAATAGGCCAGAAGCCTAAGCCACCTTGAAGTGCTCATAATATGTCATATAAAACTGGCTAGAAGCCTAAGCCACCTCTAAGTGCTCATCTTCCATTGCCAAAGTGACGCGATACATTAATATCGGTATGCGTCAAATTAATTTCTATATGTTCTAATTGTCTAGAAGATATCAAATCATTTAGTTCATGCATCATGTTTTATATCCTTATTAGAGGCTGCCACCTATTGTGATTATGACGCTTTCTATAAGTGTTCAAAACATGATACCGGTCCTACTAAATTTTGGTAATCAAAGTACTACCAAAATCGCCCTTCAAGGCAAACCCTTGAATGAAAGCCAGATCACTTAAACCCCCATGTACTTATCAAACACACATATGAATTCACTATTCAAATTACTTAGCAACATAATGTGAGTAATTTTAATTTCTAGCTTGATAAGCCTTCACATCTCGTATTTCAAGCAAAAGTACTATGATGAGGTTCAATCATTGTTCATGTTATAGTCTCAAGAGTCTGTTGCTCTTTAAAGATATACTAAATCTTATTGTGTCAATCTCATAGATTACACGATTTAGTTTATCAATTTGGCAATAATATTTTTATATATAAAGGCTATATCTTATACTAATCTATGTAGAGACATACAATCTACTATCCAAGCATATTAATTTCTAAAATTACACACATTTAATTTTGCTGCAAACACAAACCGAAAATAAGATAAAATAATTTGAGGAGTATAATCTAAAAGTCGTCAAGGCTTTTAATCATCATCCGTTTCCAAAAATTTAATTATCATAAATTTAGTACTTTGTGCAAAATTCTAATTCTAATATTGTACTTAACAATTTAGAATTCTCATTGTTTGGTGATCATATAACAGAAGAATACGAAGCACAAGTCCCAAAAATATTTTAATGATATTTAAATTTAACAACTTATATATCCATTTGACCCTTTAATTGATCAGTTTGAATTCAACTATATTATCATTATCTTTGATAATTGAAATTCAAACTATGAAGTGGTTTATCTATATAGTAATACTCAAATAATTACTTGATATTATTTGAACCACTCGAGCGTATTCCAACATAACCATTTAGCTGTTTGTTAGAAGGAATTTCACCAAAATATAAAAATATTGGTCAAGTATACTGTATACCTGAGACTAACTAATCTCCGGGATCATGTAATCGTACATGTTTATAATATTATCGCATATAAGTTACATGTGATCATAACAAAAACAAATGATCACATTAAAATTTTATGTCTTGTTTTTGTTGTGATCACATGTAACTTATATGCGATAACATTATAAACATGTAATCACATGGTCTCATATACGATCACATGGTCCCAGAGATTTGTTAATCTCGGGTATACCTGACTTGATAAGCACAATATATATATAATCAAGTAGATTAGTAAAAACACCTTATTTATTTATTTATTTATTTTTCTTATTTTGTTAATGTTGTGATGCAAACTTACTGATCGGTCATTTATTGTATATGTTTTTGATCCCCATTCCTCCAATCAATTGCTTGTTTCTCGAGTCTTTTTGGGTTTTAATTTGTGTGTTTAAGCATTTTCAGGTTATTGGATCCAAGTGTTATGTTTGAAGTATTTCAGAGGAAAAAGGTGATTTTGGGAGATTCAAGGGTCTTTTATGCAATCTACCATGATTGCCATGCCAACCACTATCAAGACTGCTGTGGATTTCCATAGCGACACGCAAAGCGATGCAAAAATAGTATAGACCGCTGCGACAACCGCTCTAGATTTCACAGTGGTATCCCGTCATACTGCAGATAATCAATATTGCGGGGCCCATATCTCTCAGCTCTGATTGAATTGTGTGTCCTACCACTTATGGATTTGAAGCCCCAGAAGTCTAGTTTCCAACCCAATATATGGCTCATCAATTCGAATTTTCTAGAAGAAGTTATGCTCATTTAAGTATCCGAAGGTCAGATCAGTCAGTCATAAAATCTACGAATACTTTCGAGATTTGTTTCGCAAGTTGTCAGAACGGGAAATATTACCTTCTTGGACATGTGTGAGAGTCTTGGGAAGAAAGTAGACATCTAATCCTTATCTTCCTTCAATAAGTAATCAATTTGGATGGATTAGGAAAGAAACAGAATTCCAAATAGGCTTATATTCTCAAAGGGAATAGATTTCCTTGTTGTTTAAGGACATGGCCTTGCATCTACACCTATTTAAACCTCCTTTGAACCCTAAATTCGGGAGACCAGCTAGAGAGCCAGCCAAGGGAGGTCCCGAGCCACCAAGGGGGGCGTCCCCCATCACCATCATCCATCTTTACACATCGAGGGTTTGCAAGACGAAGAAGACTCACCATGGAAGACGGGAACAATTTGTTGAAGGCCACAATAAGTTTTATCTTTTCTATCTCTTGTCTTTCTATTTCCACTATGTGTAACTAACTCCATACTAGGGAATCAATGTGAACCTCTATGAATGCTCTTTGTTAGAATTGACTATATTTTCTTAATTCAAGTTTTGATTCATTCAATTCATCTTATGTCATAACTCATTATTATTGCTCATGCCTGTTAATATGCTCGGCAGGAATCTAGGGTTGTGATAACTTAATGATTGAGTTTAAGTGTGTTACGTCGCCACTCTCAATCACTTTTCAATTGAATGGGTAAAACTTATCATGCCTGTTAATATGCTCGTAAGTTTTGGTTCATTGTTCTTTAACTTGATGTGTGGTAAAGCTTATCATGCCTGTTAATATGCTCATAAATTAATCACACTTAATTTAAGAATGGACCCTTAACTTGATTAACATCTTTTGTCAAAGTCAATTCAAAGCATTGAGTAAACGTAGTTGGGGAGCATTGATGACCTAGTCCTCTCACCTCTTGATCACATTCACATATTCTTGTTAACTGCTTTCTTAGATAATTCGGTTCTCAATAAATCAATCAATCAATCAATCAAAATCTCTTGGATACTGTTAATTGCTTAGCTTTAATTAGAACTAGTTTAATCTGTAAATCACTTTTGCTTGTGGGAACGATCCCTATTTGTCGCTGTACTTATCTCTCGATTTGTGCACTTGCGAGTTAGGTTTTTATAATACGATTTTATCCATCAAATTTTTGGCGCCGTTGCCGGGGATTAGTTGAATTTATTGGTTATTTCTAGTTTTAGTTTTAGTTAATAGTTTTAGTTTAATTTTTCTTTATATTTTCTTTTTCTTGTTTTTTTTCTTTTCAGGAACAATGGACTTCTTCGAGCAACACACTTATGATGAAAGTGAAGCAATTCATAGGCTTGATATGAAAATAAATGCTTTAGTGCAACAATAAGGGGAATTGAAACCTATGATTTTAGCTAGAGAACAAGCCCAAGCAATGAATTGTTACAATCCGTGGCCTGAACATTCCTACCCTCCATGGCATGTCAATGAACCATATGGAAATTCCCACAATTAGTGGTCAAGTTATGAACCATATGACAATACCTACAACCTGGAGTGGAAGAATCATCAAGACTTCTCATGGAGCCACAATGAAGTCAATACCTATGAGCAGCCAGTCTCGCCGGCAATGGAAGATATGTTCCTACGATTGGAGCAACGATTGGAACAACGAATGGATCAACAAAACCAGCAAATGCAGCTAATGAACCTACGTAATGAGGAACAATTTCAGATCATTGAGGCTTCACTAAGGAAGATAAAGGTGAAAATTAGGCAGTTGGCTGAACTGGAG